>JARQTH010000541.1:7315-42931 GCA_030142595.1 Trachelus iudaicus
CAACACATAATAGCCCCAGTTGTCCCATGCAACTTTTGTTTCGAAAACTTTTCTACTACTATCATACTTTCGGAGTTCTTTTAGATGGCAATAGTTAGTGCCTCACCCTGTATAATTAGATGTCAATTGGATAACCTAATCAGGGCCAGAGTCGGCAGCCTGATCGGAGTAGAATCCACCACAGCGTTACATTTCTGATCGGAGATCAGGACCTGATTTAAATTAAGGCAAACAGGATCTGGACCTTATGCGGCCTTAATAAATTTCTACTCGGGATTTGGATTCTTCTAAAATAAGTCTCAAAATGTCACAGAATCACGTATGACAGTACGGCTCTAAAATTCTATAGTTCGCAGCTACTAATATCGACGCAGTGCGTCAAGCGCCATGTTCCTACGGCGTTATACTGTGCCACACACCTGATGAAAGTAGTAATGCTTATATATCACATTACTAATGTTTGTGCACAGACATGTGATTGGAACTCCTCTGGTGGTCATGAGAGGTATCGATACAAATCCCGCATTTCAGAAGTGCTTTCAGAATCCAAAGATTTGGCCTATTTACGGTCTATTCTTCATGGTCTATCCGCTTCCTGACACTTGCCTCTTTAGCGCACAAAGCCATTAAGGAACAAGGAAAAGAAGAAGTCTATTCGCGTGTCCCATTTGCCTACCAATCACGCTACTGCCCAGACGAACGAATAATCCAGAGACAGGTACAAATCGCACAAATTATAAAACATACCATAGTAATCACATATTACCATTAGCACTGTAACGCCTACAGGTTAATGGACCATCAGTACAACTGCAATAACTACTGACAATGGGACATATTGGATATCATTATGCACGAGGCGAAGCCAATATTTTTTAGAATCACGCCATCCCAAACAAACCATCGATTTCGGGCGAAGTATGATGTGTGAATGACTGTGGACTATGCACGTACGATTTATTACTTTATATCCATTAAGCGTATACGTTATTAATATCTTCTGTGAGTGATTACGTTAGAACGCACGACTCCAGATTCGAATGGGATTATATTACCGGTCACAGTCATCGTTGTTTTGGCTTTAATTAATTCTTAGTTTAAACTTGCATAATAATTATATCCATACGATAAATTATAATGAAATCACGTAAAATCATTACAGTTCTCACCCTCAGAAGAGGCTTTGCGGACAGTCTAAAAGTTAAATAACTTTTAAGTAACCTCTACACATTTCTTCGAAACCCATACATATCCCGCTTATCTAACAATATCTGATCAATTAGAATATCAAAGGCCTTGCCAAGATGTACAAACACCGCTACGGCAGGCGCACTGTCATCCAGCGCTTTATACACGGAAGATATTAATTCAACTATTGCACAATTTGTAATATTCTATTTCATCTAATGTGTGCTCAATATTGAAACTCTATAACTCTAACATTTGTCTTATGATGTTAACAATTTGAAATCTTATTCCATTAAGAAAAAAAAATAGTTTATTTGTCACACATAAACATACACAGCCGGAGATGTAAACGCACGCAAAGATAGATAGAAATAGAAAGATCCTTCTCTTTGTAACATTAATTGCTTAATTGCTCTTGCATGCTTCATGCAGTCGAGCTTAAGCAGATTTAAGCATCAGATAATATTCAGATCTCACCTCGTGGCAACCACATTATGTACCACAATTGTCTGTCATGACAAAAGATATAGAGGCACCAACGATAAATATATCAAGCCATGATACCTTCATTGCTTCAATAAAAATCTTTGTGATAGTTTTATATAGTCAGCACGCAGTAACACAATATAATACTAATATATATCTCCGAATTCAAGTTTGTCTTTAACTTTCAATTCTCAATGCTATTATAGTAATGCGCAAATAATGGTGGAGCTTAATACCAGTATTTTATCCAAGCCAATTCTTTAATTTAAACATTTCTCACGTCATTCAAAGTTGCATAAATAACCAACTTCTCCTTATATTTGCAGCTTACTAAATAAAAATTATTTTTACTGGAAAATCAGAAAAAAGAATCACACGCAAATGTAAGCTCCCAGAAACACACGCACGCTTACCTATTAGGGGGTTGCATAGAAAGCCGCTGTTTACGTATGGTTGCCTCTAGCTGCGTATGTGTGGGCAGTGGCAGATGTAGGTTATGTCATTTTGAAGCGTGAACATTTTCTACTAAAATTTGGCCATCACACGCAATCGTCTGTGTACAAAAGTGCTTTTATATAACAGAAGTAAAATGGAACGCGATAAGTTGTTTTTCCCATGTGTACTTCTACACTATTTTGATTTGCAAAAAAGTGCAGCTGAAGCTCATAGATTGCTTGCGAAAACTTATGGTGAATTTGCTCCATCGGAAACAGTATGTAGAGATTGGTTTCGACGATTTAAATCTGGTGATTGTGACGTTCACGACAAACAACGGCCAGGTCCATCAAAAAAGTTCGAAGATGACCTACTGCAAGCTCCATTGGACGAAAACTCTGCTCAAACGCTTAAAGAATTGGCTCAACAGCTCGGAGTCGATAAATCGACCTTTCTACGACGTTCACAAGCCACGGGAAAAATTCAAAAAGAAGGGAGATGACTGTCACATAACTTGACCGAAAATACTATGGCTAATCGTTTAAACATCGCGATTTCATTGCTTGCAAGGCACAAAAAGAAGAGTTTCTTGTGGCGTATTGTGGCCGCCGATCAAAGACGGATTTATTTTGACAACCCAAAACGCAAGAAATCATGGGTTGATCCTGGCCAACCAGCAACGTCGACACCAATGCGAAACATCCACGGTCACAAAGTATGGTTTTGTATTTGGTGGGACATGGAGGGCGTCGTGTATTACGAGCTGATGAAACAGAATGAAACAATGACCGCCGAATGTTATCAACAACAATTGGAGCGTTTGAATGATAATTTGATGCAAAAACGACCAACAATTGCAGCAAATTGCCGAAAAGTGATTCTTCTGCACGACAACGCTCGGCCACGTTAGTCGGAGAGCTGGTGACAGATTTCAATAAGCGTTTTCAGCACGGCCTCAGTTTCATCAGGTGCTAGGTACGGGGTTCGTATTGTGAAAACCGTGAGTCTGGCAGCCCAGCCCCGCTGCGTTTGAACACCTGGTCCAGGTAAAGAAACGCGATTTTCAAGTCATTTCAGCACGGTCAATTCCAACTCAGATCCAATCTACTATTCTGTGACATTATTAGTCTAAACAGTCAGACGTGCATCTCGTATATAACATGACGTAAGACTGGATTATACTCATTTAAAATATACAAGGTGTTCCGAAATTACCTGACCAACGGGGTATGGCGGTGTTTGGGAGGCACCACTGATCACGAAATGATTTTCATGGATTTCTCCTTCTGGTTAATTCAAACTAAAAGTTAAATAAATAATCCTTGGCATATTCCAGTATCCCGATCATATGTCAAAGTGTATGGTAAAAATTGTTAGATATGATATGAATTACTGGTGTATCATTTTACACAATGCATATGCCTGATGCGTCGGATTGTTCGCAAGCTGAAATCCTGGGCGGTTACCGTACATATGCCTACCAAAGCCAGTACACTTACGTGTTTTAACGTTTCATAAGACGCAGGATTTCCGTCGCAAGTTACACTGATAGATTCGTCTGTGGGCACTACATATAACCATCTACCCGGTTGGTGCATGGTCATTACGAGAGTATGCTCCAGGATTACGACCCGTTTTGAACAGTGAAGACCGATGCCCGTATCTATTTTCACGAAAGTCAGTATTTCACATGGTGCTAATCCTGTAAGAGGTATATTCGAAGGAAGTTTCGATTTTTCTGATCCACGATCACGAGCTCTTCCATGATGTCGATATAATAGTGTACCCCGTTTTCCGACTTTACGAGTATCGGGTATACTTTGCTCACGTTGAATTTTTTCTGTCCTATCAAGGGAATAACGAGTATTAGAACGACGGTGTTTCCTTGACAAAAAACTTTCGTATCGGCTAGTCTCAAGAGAATGGGCGCTTCGTTGCGTTCGATTGCCACGGGGAATCCAATTCCCGTTGGTAGGTGTGGCAGTGCGTCGGTGAGGTACTGTACGAGTTTTCACCATCGCACTCACCTTGCCGCTCGCAATCTCGACTAGTAGCCAAACTAATTCCTTCCCGTCGTCCAACAGTGCCTGGACTATCACGCTTAGGAGGGTGAGGCCCTCGCATAGCCTTTGTTTCTTCATCTATATACTCATGTCTGTAGCCATAGTAAGGTTTACTTGGGCGATAAGTTCTTGCAAAACCAGCTCATTAGTCTGGACGTTGCTGAAGGTGTCATTGAAGAGATTTAAGGTGGATTCGACTACCTGTAACTGATCTTTCATGCTCTCTTTCAGCGTTCGCTGGTTAGAACGTATTCTTCTTTATCTTCAGCAGCTTGCATACTTTCTTAAAGATCGAATTCAGGAAATTCGTTCCTTTATCTGAGAGTATCGACTCTAGCGTTCCATATCGGCAGATGATCTCTTCGACGAGGGCTTTCGCCACGGTTCTGGCATCTCGGTTGGGGATGGCTACTGCCTCACTGTATTTAGTGAGGGCATCCTGGAAGGTATGTACTTGTTTCCAGATGCTGTCTCGCTGCTTTTTCAAAGGCCCGTTCGGATGTGTCCGTTATAATCATAGGAACCCTTCATCTCCAGCTTCCTTCGGATTCCTGGCCACTCGTATTTCATACAAATACGCTGCAGCGTTCTCTTGGCGCCCTGGTGTCCTCCTAGATGGGTATCGTGGTACTCTTTTATTATTTTCGCACGGTCTTCTACCGTGGAGCAGGTTACGCCACTCCCATTTTCGCTCTCTTCGCTCGAGCTGTTGTCTACTTCTTCGCTGGGTGACGAGCATTCGCTCTGCTCTTTCGAGCTATTTTCCTTTCGGATCTCTGCGCTATCTCTGCTCCAACCGCACGGCTTCGCGGCGGGGAGTTTCGAGTCCTTCGCGCTTTCTTCTGGCCCTAGGCTGCCGTTCGGCTCGGAAGCTTTCCTCGCCTTCTTCTGGGACCTTGTTGTAGTGTAAATACGATTTAACGCGACCGCGTTAGTGTTTTATTTTCCGGCTTTGTACTCCACGTCAAACTCATACTCTGATAGTTTAATCCTCCATCTCATGAGTCAGGAGCCCGGGTCATTCACCCCGAATAGCCAAGTCAGCGATGAATGATCCGTGACGAACTTGAACCGGGTTCCGTAGATATACAGTCGGAACTGTGCTATCGCCCATACAAAGGCGAGTAGCTCCTTCTCGGTCATAGTGTAGTTGTACTCCACCTTTAATAACGTTCAACTCGTGTAACAAATTGGCAAGTCTTCTCCAACCTTGTCTTGAGATAAGATAGCGTTGATCGCCTTGTCGCACGCATCTGTTGTCACGATAAACGGTTTCTCGAAATCCGGGTACTGTAGAATCAGTGCTGAAGTCAGTGCCTCATTTAATTTTTCGAAAGCGGCATCTCGGATAGCGGTCCATTCGAACTTTGTATTCTTCCGGATAAGTTCGGTCAGGGGCTTGAAGATTTTCGAAAAATCCTTTATGAACTTCCTGTAGTATCCGGCCAAGCCCAGGAAAAACTGAACTCCCTTGATGTTTTTAGGTACGAGGAATTCTTTTACCGCTGCGAGTTTTTCTGGATCCTTACGCGCAACTTCTCGGCCTTATCACCTCCCTTGCCCGAGGGGGTCTCTATCCGCTCGAGTAGCACGGTCGGTCGTTGCACCTCCGCTTCTAACTTGGTCATGTTAACCATGCTCACCACACAGCTGTTGCCTTTCGGCTGTGACATGCACGAACCCATGATAACAGCCGTGCTGACTTCGTACCTTGCAAGTAGTCGGACGTTCCTGCTAGTGGTAGCTACGTAAGCGATGGTCTCGCTCCGTGGCGGAAGTTTTATTCTCCACCTCCCGTCGATCAGGGGCATACAATGACCGTAAAGTTTGAAGGTCTCATAATTGAAGGTCATTTTACTAATTTCGATAGCACCGGCGATCGACTCATGAAGGGTCTCATAATTTCGTGATCAAACCAGAATCTGAACTTGTCTGTGCAATCCATTTTCAAAATTAGTAACCCTTCTAAATACGGTCTCGCATGACCTTATGAAACCGTCTAACTCGTGTGCATTGCTTCCGTCGAAAGTCTTGATGTTCTTCAACGTTAGCCCTATATCTAACCGTTGCGGTCCGACGTCTTTGCGATTCGTATACCTCGTGCTGCCGTCCTTCCCCTTCAAAGTACATTCCCAGGTCAGTTGGATCCTGGACGGACGTCCGTAAGGATCACCTTTCTCTGTTCATCCCTGCTGCGTTAGGGAAAGAACCTCGGGCCATAGTTATCGCGTTCAGTGGATCTGAAACGACAGTGCACACGTAGAGGCGCGCGATCTCCTCATTCATCATTGAGTCCGATACTCCCCCGCCGGGGGAGTTTGACCTCCGGTGGCCATATCGCCCAGTTGGTCTAACAGAGTGTCGCACTCGTCAAAGGCCGACCCCCTTCGCGAAACTACCCCGAACTGAGCATTTAAGCTACCCGAGATAGCCGCCTGCCGATTCGCGGGTATGCGCCCTGACGGCGAGAGGGTCCGTAGTACTCTCCTAGCTCTGAAAGTAATATCTCCGACCGCGGCTTCTAATCCGGTTAAGGCGTTAACTCTGTCGCTATCCAACGGTGAGTCAAGAGAATCTCCCCTACGTAAGGGTCGCGGATCAGTATCGCCCGGCATGTGCCGACTCACGCGGAATATGCCGGGGGTTTAGTGCAACTTGTTTAGAGACTACGATATGCACGAATGGTTTCGGCTAGTATTCCCTACTGGCTTTGGAAATTTTATAGGCTTTAGAAATTGGTCGCTGCCACTTATAGGATAGTGCTCCATTCCATGGCGTTGACCCTCCGGGATGACATTGGTAGTAGTCGGGTTGACTCGTGCTCGTCTGGGTCCCGCTGTCAGTCGTAGACGTCCTTCCTGGCGTCGTTGAACTGCTGGGTGGCCTCGTGTATCGGCGACGCTTGCGCGACCTTTCCTAGCAGTAACGCCTACTGCGTAGCGTTTTGCAGTTCGTACCTCGACGTCTCTTGTCGGGTGGAACTTCTATCTCGATTCAACTACCGCGTGTTGAATCTCACCAGGCTATTTGCCCCAACGAGAGTGTGTCGGGTTCAGCTCTGAATTTCTTTTACTGATTCCGGTTTTTCAGACACTTCCCGTTTCACTATTTCACTTTGGCAGTATCTCACCGCTGCCACCAAATTCGTTGTGCCGTAACGTCTCGGAGACGAGGCAGTTCGATCGAGAGGTTAGGGCTAAGATATTTTTGGGATCGTTGCCAGTTAAGGAGTTAGAACTCACGTGAAAATAATAAAACAAAGGTTTATTAAAAACAATAGAAAGAGGTACAAGTAGTTCGACGTTCGTCGATTCGTAAATTATAGGCACCGTTCTGTTTCCCTATTTCCTGTACCGAGTCTATTCCACGCGACCACCTTATCCGTTCGGATACTAATAGTAGACTGCTATTTTTTAGAGATGCAGCTACAAGCTGCGATTCCGCAAAATGCGTTGATTGAGCGATTTTCAGTTCTATACCGCGGTTGCCAAGCCGGCTTCCGTCCTGACTTAGCACATTCTTACACGCGCGGACTGCTATACCTGTCGTTGGCAGTATTCTCGCATCCGGGATTCTCCCAGCGCAACATAATTTATTGGCAATAAACTGTCCATCATTCGAGGTTTTTTTTTTAATACGGGTATGTCAGGAACTATTGCATCGAAGGTTCTCCTTCTTTTTCTTGTTCTTGTATTTACAGTCGGGACCAAAGAAGGTCGCACTAGGGGTTCAATGAAAATGTCGTCATTCCAACTGGAAAGTGACTTTTCATTTTCGTTATCAGGTGTTCCAACTCGCAAATCATCACCACGTCGTGCATTTCATTTTCAGGTATTGTTCCATTTTCGTCTGAAGATGGTGCTGCTGATTTATTAGTGTTGCATTCTTCAAATTGGAATATAATTCCGACAGTGTCGTGCAGTGTATCCTTGTCATTAATAGAGTCCACAAACCTATCGAAATTATGAAAAGCAACTCCGGTACTCAGATGTGAAACTAAAGATATACCTGCTGGAGGCAATTGTGATTCTTCAGTTGCAGCATAAGCTAGCTCAGTTTCAAATTCTTCAATTACATTGAATGAACAGCAATGGCCATATCTGTTCAAAATATCAATCACTTTTCTGCTGCTCGTTAAACTTTTGAACGTCATGCGTTTTGATGTTTTAAATTTTCCACTTGAGACTGCATGAATAAGATCTTGGCAGAAAGAATTGACTTTTGTTATATGACCGGGATTATTTCTCGTCGTATTAAATTTATGCAGACATTTGGGTGTTGAACACTCACCTTTCACCAAATCTTTGGGTGTTAAATTTTCAGGTAGATCTTTTTTAATGCTCAACAGATCTCTTCTTAAAATTAGTGCAGCTCTTTGTAGTATATCCTCCTCTTCTAATAACGCGAATATTGACTCACCTATGTAGTTATCAATACCTTTTGCAAAAACAACAATTTTTCTGTGGTGCATTGTGATGATTTTAACTTAATCACGAAATTGGGACCTGATTTTTCGTTGTAGGTGCTACTCAGAGAAGGAAAGGTCTACGTTACTTTCGACAATTTCACCAAACATTCCAGTCAAAATTTCTGTATAAACAGTGAATAATGATGATAAAAAAATTTCGCGTCTACCTTTGACTATTTCATTTTCTATGTAATGATGCAGTTTATCGAAAGCTCGTTTGTGATTTTCTCTGGCAGTATGCCAGGTTGTCTTCTTATTTCTTTGAACAGATGACTTGTATTGATTGTAGTATGCAAATTTACAAATGGCATGATATACCACTTCACTACACGTTGCACATTCATTAATTTTTGTTAACATTTCGAGGTCATTCCTTTCGGCGGCGTATTCCTTTATGACAGCCTTTTCACCAATAATGCACTTCTGTAATTTCGTTTTACGAGTTTTCCGATCTTTTTGAGGGTTGCTGGGGTGTGGAATTTTTTAATATTTCCTGTGGAGGTTCTGGTACTGAAATTTCTTCAGATGAAGTCGAAGGTGCAGGAGGATACAATCGCTTGGAATTTCTTGGGATTAATTACCTGACTACGAGCTCAACGATACTGATGGGCTTTGATCAGAATATTTTTTTTCCTACAGCCGTAAAGCTTTTGTAGCATCTTGGATGGTATCCACTGATTTCATCCACTGCGATAGGTAGATTATGCCCGTGATACTTGAGTTTGTATGCATTTCTCAGAGGTAATATAGTTTGACACTTTTCTACTGATTGTTGAGTAAATAAAACAATTTTTTCATCACTGTACTTTCCACATATCGCACAACAATTTGTTATTGAAGCCATTTCGGCCGTAATTGTCGTATTCGCACTTATTTATTGTGATCATAATTAATCACATCGCGCGCACTCGCCATGACTACACGCAATAGGCACAACGCCGCTATGGGATTGAGGTTCGGAACTATTCGGCTAGCATCGTCTCTGCCTTACACGTAGGATCGAGCCGAATCGGAAAATGCCGAGTTTTGTTGACCGGAGTCAACTGCCGACAGCTACTCCCCGCGCAGGCCAATACTTTCATCCAAAATCGCAGAACTTTATTAATTATTTTCGAGGTGTTGGCAACTGAATTTCGATCTGGTGTTCTACGAGTGATATAGGGCGATATAATACTTCATAAAAAGAAAATTGTCAGATCTGCTGCTACCACTTAAAAATATATATATTTGAAATGAGTATAATCCAGTCTTACGTCATGTTATACACGAGATACACGTCTGATTGTTTAAACTAATGATGTCACAGAATAGTAGATCAGAGCTGAGTTGGGATTGACCATGCTCAAATGACTTGAAAATCGCGTTTCTTTACCTGGACCAGGTGTTCAAACGCAGCGGGGATGGGCTGCCAGACTCGCGGTTTTCACAATATGAACCCCGTGCCTAACGCCTGACAAAAATGTGGCCGTGCTGAAAATGCTTAGTGAAATCTGTCGCCAACTCTTGGACTACATGTTGCTAAAGCCGTGAAACAAATCCTGATTGAGCTCGAATGGGAGGTGCTCCCGCACCCAGCGTATTCTCCGGACCTTGCTCCAAGCGATTATCATCATTTCCGCTCGATGCTACACGATTTGGAAGATACACATTTTCATGACTATAGTGAAGTCAAAAATTGAGTTGCTGAATGGATTGGCTCGAAAGACAAACAATTCTTTCGCCGTGGAATTCAACTTCTGCCAAAAAAATGAGAGAAAGTCATCGCTTCCAAGGGCAAATACTTTGAATAATATATTCACATCTTTTGTTATTAAAATGAATGCTTTAAAAATAGAAAAAAACAGCGACTTTCTATGCAACCCCGTAATATTAAATTTAAACTACGCCAGAGTGCAAAATAAAACTAATATTATCACGATCGTTTTACTCAAGAATATCACACTCAAGATAAACATACAGTTTTGCAATTAAAAAATATTAAATTTAAAATGCATCAAAAAATTTTTCAGATTTTAGAGTTGGAAAT
The DNA here is from genome assembly GCA_030142595.1 of Trachelus iudaicus. Classification (NCBI taxonomy): domain Eukaryota; kingdom Metazoa; phylum Arthropoda; class Insecta; order Hymenoptera; family Cephidae; genus Trachelus; species Trachelus iudaicus. The sequence continues at coordinate 17,982 of JARQTH010000541.1, forward strand.
AATTTAGTTCTAGTAGATAATTCATAATGTATCAAATAAACGACAAACAACAATCCTAATGGGGGAACAACAAACCAAAGAGAGAAACGAGCAACAAACATAATATTATAGATTATTCATCTAGAATGAATTCATAGTATTTTAGTTTAAAGGATAGATTTGAAGAATAAAAGTGATTTTGTTATATTAATTGTTTGAGATCAAATAATCTTGATACTTAAGTTTTCTTCTTTCCAACTTATTTATTTTAATACTTTTTCTTAAAGTCCCAATAAAACCAAATATCAGTATAAACGAAACTTTGTCTACACTTGTATATAGGTTTCAATGGAAATAACTCGTTCTTTTTACTAGGAAAAGTGGTAACACAGAAAACGCAAAGTAAACGTCCTATCGCCAATGCTATAATTTTCTACTCAAGGATAGAACAGTTGCGCACATCAGGTGTATCCCAGCTATTTCCCTTGAATAGGGAATCATTAGATTCATTCAAAAGAGATAACAAAAGAAGAAGCTTACCAGATACTTTGCCAAAATCTCTGAAGATACGAAAATCCGTATCCCCTGGAACAATACCACTTTGAAATATTTCTTGAGCCAAGGATGATGCATACGGATATGGCACAGTTCGTGAATAAACCTGAGACAGAAAATACAAATTACATTTAAAATATAATTGGTTATACTATTAAATGAATGTAATATAAGATTTTTACTTCTAGAATCCAAGCATTTCCTGGTCCAGCTTGGAACAACAATTCGCGACCTCCAGCACCACAAGCTTCCAGATTTATAAAAGCTCGAACTTCTTTTGCCCAAGGATGCTGAGTTATGAATCCATGAGATGCCTACATGAATTTAAAAATTCAAAAAACAATTTAATTTATATTTGCATGTTTCACCTATATCCCTTAAATAAATCAACTTCATCTACCTGCATTAAATTCTCTTCTGCTCCATTAAATAAAAATATAATATTATGTTTGAGAAATTTAGCATCCTGAGACATTATACGTAGTACTTCCAACATCACTGCACAACCAGCTCCATCATCCGAACCACCTATAATATTCATAGAAATAATAACAACAATAAATTATTACTTATCTATTATTAACATAAGAATAAATTATTCCTGCTTTAAAATTGGACTTTTAAATCCGATACAAAATAAATGTTCATAGTAACAGAAATTTAACACAAAAATTAATTTTTCATTAAAGTTTATGTGTCTATAGGTCTAATTTAAAAATTATACTTGCCAGGGCTTTCTGGAAACGTATCAAAATGACAGTTTAAAAGCAAACTATGCTTCGAAGGCCTATATGGACTAAGTTTAACAATAACATTCTGAACGTTTCTATAAACGTTCGTCATTCCATCCAGAAACGTTAAAGGAAATGCACCACTATGTTTTGTAACATCCATAACAATTTTGTAATCTGTGCTAGCATCTTTAATAATATCGTTTATCACTGTCGTAAGGAACTTCACAGCCAATATCTCATTTTCATAACTTCCTGTTATTCGAGGACCAATGGATGTTAAATTAACTACATGATCTCGAGCTCTTTCTGCAACAAATCTTCCTGGAAACGAGGCTTCTGTATTAATAAAATGAGGTGTTGGTAAATTTTTTTCCAGCACAATAACTATTAGTGATATAGAAAGAAAATAGGTGACCACAAAAAATAAATGTTGTGTATCATTTTGTTCGATGTACTTCTTCTTTGAAAAGGCCTTATTCGTATACAGAATATCATAAGAAGATCGCCTGACTGAATGTTGGCGTAGTCTAACTCCGTCTTGCTAAAATATAAACAAATTTCGATTAGTAACTCCTAATTTATACATCACCATTTTATCAAAATTGGCTGATTAGTTTAAATTTAGGTTATGTTATGATTAGAGATATGTATTTTATTTAAACATAGCAGGAAAGAAATAGTCGTACCATCATTATTACTGTTCCTTTATCACATAAATAAATTAGTTTCAAAGGCACTTAACAAAAACGAAAACGTCAGTTAATAACTGAAAGCATTTCTCTGTATTCACCACTGCATTTTTCCATAACATATAGTCATCGAGAGAAGTACGATAAGCGCTCTAGCGATGGAATATTATATAAAGTAGTCAGATGTGCTCACGCGCAGCTTTTTAATCGACTATCAGTGTATATATATGTATATGCCATATACAAGGTGTTTCATAAATGATGCACTGAACTGATTTAAAAAAAACTTTCTCATAAAAGTACCTGTGTAAAGTTGGTCGGCCAACTTTTATTTTTTAAACTGTTTCTTACTCCAATCGTTTGATAGTGTTTGATAGTCAATAGCATCGACGTATAGTATGAACTACGCATAGACATAGGAAAAATGATCGGCTAAAAGAAAAAGATAGCGACTGATGGCGGCGAAGCCCTTTCTTCCTAATCAGCAGGCGAAGTACGAAAGTATAAAGAACATAAGTAGCGAATAGGAGCATTAGAAAAGGAGAGTGATTAGCCGTCACCTCATTTCCTCTTTGTTTATTTGAAGGGTCACTTTTTTAAGGGATTTGAAGTAGGGATCGCGTAGTCCATATCCCCCCCCCCCCCCCCCAAAAACACTTACGTGTAAAAAATTACGCCAAGTACAGGAATGCTGTGAATTCCTCTAAAAAATAGTATTGAAATCATATTATTAAGGCCAAGTACATAAGTCACTACATGTTTGCCTATTATATAATCTAACACTGGCCCATCATTTTAATTGTATTTTCCAAATTTCCTATAACACTTTCCTTACACTTTTACATTACTACTGCTTCCCGTAGTTGATTATGATTTAATGATCATCCAATAATTAATAAAACTTTAGGTGATTCCTTATCGAGTACTACTTGGCGGTTACGTCCATTTCTGGATATAAATTTGTGTTCATTATGCCAGTCATCAAACACAAAACCAGTATCAACTTTCTATATACAGAATATTAACAATAACTCGTCAAAAATAATCACGGTAAAAGCTTAATAACAAACATACAGTATTAGAATACTATTAGTACGTTCGAAGTAAGTACTTTGGAATTCCTGACACGGTCCTGCTGATATTTATTCCATTTTTATTGACTCTTTTATAATTTTTGAATAAAAACAGAAATTTATCACCAGTAATATTATTGTTTACAGATGGCATCGTCGAACAGCAAAGGCTCAAAAAGACCTTATGAACGATTCAAATATTCTGAACAATATTTAAGAGACTGTCAAAGCTGTTCATGATGGTATGATATTCAGCGCCACAGCAACAACGTACAGCGTGCCAAAGTCAACAAACATTTCACAACAGATGCATCGGCAAAGTTCCTGATCAGCACAAGATGAGACCCAAGTCAATAATTACAGAGGCAGAAGACGGTCGCATAGAGAAGTAGATTTTAGGTAAGGCTCAGGTTGGATTCCCTATACATCCGGACGACGTGAAACATGCTGTATAGCCCGTCATGGAGGAACCTCTACGAGAAAATCCATTCACAAATAATTGACCAGGTGAAAGATAGATGGTTTTGTTTTTAAAAAGGCATCCAGAAATTAGTAAGAAAAATACAGATATTATCTCGAATGCTAGTGCCTGTGTCACCGAAGAAGGGCTGAGGAACTGGTTTGCTGATTTGCGAGTCTTTTTGGGAGAAAATAATACTCTCAATATTCTTGACAGATCGCACAGTATATTTAATGGCAACAAGACAGGCGTGTAAACCTGTCCTAAAAGTGGGTTGTTATTAGGTGCAAAAAGTGAGAAGAATCTCTATGAAATTGCAAACACCAAGGAAAAAGAGTGCATAATGGATCTCTAAACGTTCTCCGCTGCTGACGACGCAATATCACCGATGATCGTATTTCTCTATAAAAGAAGTTCGGTGCACATTGCAAAATCAGTTCCAGATGAGGCGCTAATTGGTGGATCCGATAGCGGTTGGATGTTGCACGTCACATTTTTTTAATATATCGCCAACGTGTTTTATCCATGGTGCTTAAGAAATAACGTACAATTCCCTGTGCTGTACTTCCTTGATAGACACAAATCGCATATTAGCTCGGAGCTTCACAATGGAGAAAAGTAATTAATGAACGTAACCAACAAACGCAGAATGGGATTACGAAAGCAAACTTTGCTCCGTTGTTTAAGAAAGCTTTCGACCGATTGCAAGTTTACGAGAAAACTATTCAGAATGGTTTCGGAACCTGCGGATTGTACCCCTTCGACGGGAATACGGTTAATTACAACAATTGCATTTAGACCAGAAGAAACAATTTTAGCAAAGTGCTAGAAGTCTCACCTATCTCGGCAGAGGACTTTACTGCAGCGAAGGTCATCGAACATGTTATTGGACCCGCAAAGACGAATCGTTTACGAACACGAGAAATTCAAACGGAGATGACGGTGCTACGGACCCGCTATTTGCCCCGTGGACAATTTGCACTGTTCACGTCGAAAGTATAAGTACACCTAACGATGAAGAAAGAATTCCCGAAACTTCAGTCCAAGCTGAAAATAATGATGCTCTGATTTAGGACGACACAGTACTTCAATAAGTTGAGGAAGACATTTCGTTTCCAGTCGAAGAATCGATAGATCTTTATTGTAAGTTAGGTTGTAGCCATTCGTTGTGTTATCGGAGTAGCCGCGCTGGCGGCTAAGTCGGTCACTGCGATCGCCCTTTTGAGCCTTCTTGCTTGCGCTGGTTTGTTCTCGATACGCCCTCTGAATGCTCTGCTAGTTCAAGCCCCCAGAGTTGACTGCACGCAGACACGTTGCCGCCAGAAAGTGCCGAACACTGTGCGGGGTGTTGTCGTTAATGCTCTTTTGACTTTTACGATTGCCAGCCAAATGTATTGTTAGGCCCAATTGGCAAAGTCATTTTACGTTCACGAGGTAGATTTTTTGGTCTCACCCCCGGAGTTCACCACCCTGAAGTCGTGAGGAAGATCCTTCCTGCGCCACGGCACTTTCCGATCCGTTGCACCGATTTCCCGATCGGGGCTTTGCACTGAGATCCGTATTCAAAGTTCGTAGGTCTGGCAAGGTCGAAAATATGTTGCACAATGACTTTTCTCGATATATTATTACAACTGTTTATTCAATTAAATACTTCTTATTACATATGTAATTTTTCAGGTTCTGGTTGACATAAATGACTTTTTACTGCAAATTCTGTCCACTTTTAAATAGATGGAACAGAGTTAGGTACGAACGATGTCTTATTATAGTATATTGTATTTGGTTTAACATTAATTTCTAGGTTAGGTTAGATAAGGTTAGGACACAGTGGAATGGTCAAATTTCGGAGACTGGGTAGGTTAGTGGATAAGTATATCGTCGGCGAGCAGGCGAAGCGAGCGAGTCCGACTGAAGAGAGCATTAAATGTTTGAAAAGATTCCGCCAGATAAAGATAACTTACAATATCGTTTAATTATAGACGGAATATCGCTTAGGAGACAGAAATTCGCATTTGTGTCCAATTGGGTTTGTACGCAACTGAGTTTCACCCTCTTAGGGTGTGTGCTCTGGTCTGGTTGTCGCGTCTCCTCGCCAGCACGTAGAGTCCCTCAAGTAAGAGTCTGGCGAAAGCGGGGACGCATTTTGATTGGTGCAATCAGTTTGGGGCTGACGGGAAACCGAATTGAAAAAAAAGGCGCGAATAGCTTTATGACCAATTACTAGAAGAAATGAATGAGAATGAATATTTTCATATTTACTACATTACTACATACAACGTCAATCTCATTCATGGGTTACGTTGTAAGTTGCGACAGGTTCCAAAAACGCTAAAGTTTCAAACGGTAAACGAATGTCATGACGAGTATAGATACGTTACTTTCATACAAGACTATCAGAAATGGACGGATAACAAAATATTTTTACACCTTCTTCATTTGAATTATAATTTTTATTTGCTAGACTTAAAAAATAGTGTATAATGTGCATGTATTATTGATCGTATTAAGTATCCTAATGTGTTCTGTATTGCTTCTAGGCTCGTTGGAATTATCGCATATACTCCAGGTCACTTTGTATAATATTGCCTGCAAATCAGTGGAAGACGGCAACTATACGACGATCTCCAAAAAAAATATTACCATGTGCTATAGAGACAGAAATAGAACCGCACCTTGCGGTGTACGTGCGCCAGCATGGCATATATTAGTGGATTACTTATGTAAAAATAATACCATTGCAATTTAACTGCCTATCAATAGAGGTCAGGATATCCTTGATTTTTTAAGAACAAGACTGACGGGAACCTACAGTATCGTAGCATACTTACCTACCATTTTCTAACGCAATCCATTCAAACCAATTTCATCGCGGTAGTAATTTCATTATTATATTACCTTGGCTCATGGTGTATGTGAAGAATCAAAATCTTAGAAACTCAGTGAAACAGCCAAGAAATGTTAAACCGATAACTTGTTTTACCTCCAATATTATACTCGGAAGGGCTACTGTACAGTAACAATGAACACTATGGAACTTACAAAGAAAGACACAAAAGGTCTACAAAATATGAATCGATAACTCTATCAATAATATTGTTTTCTCATCTTAAGTAATATATTTTTTCATAGAGATACAAAATATCTGTATGCCACATGCTTCACGTGGTCTGCGGATTTGGACGAATGATATATTATTTACTGTGATATTAGTTGTAATAAAAGCATTTATAGACCGTTCTTTTGTACCTGAAACTACGAGCAATTATTTTTTACATGGGCAGTGTCGAACGACAAACTCGTAACTCCCACACTACACATCGATTTGGCTTTTCTGAAAAAAATATTGACTATCAATCGTTTTGTCCATCCTATAAAACGATTGGAAATAAAAAAAATTTGCAATATAGTCTAATTCAACGGACACACCGATCGAGGAATCGATTGTATTGCATCGATTGGAATCCTACTTCGCGTATGTTTTTCTTCATTTTTTTTAACAAACAGTGAACTATCAAACGTTTTTATTAGTCAATTCGTAACTATCAAACGATTTTGTATCGATTGAGCTCCGGAAAAACAAAATCCGGTTAGAAACAAAAAAGTGCCGGTTAACTTCGCACCAGACTTTGATTTTGATTTTCTGAAAAGACTAATGACTATCAAACGTTTTTACAAAACTATCAAACACTATCAAACGGCTATCAAACGATTGGAATAAAAAAAAGTTTAAAAAATAAAAGTTGGCTGGCCAACTTCACGCAGGTCTCTAGCCAGCACGCTCCGCCAGGGTCGTGGTTGGCACTCTCAGGACCCGTAGTATTCAAATTTCGACAGGATCCTTTCAGATCCGCTTGAAAAATATAAAACACAAAAAAAACGTTCCCACAAGGGGAATAAGTATAAATTTAACAAATAATATACAGTCCAACGTTATGAAATCGCTTCCCCACGCATAGGGACCCACGATGTAGCTGGAAATCGTAGAATGTTACATTTTGTGGCGTGCATTTCGAAATGCCACATCACAATGTATATGTTGTGACCAAACTTTTTCCCGAATTATAACCCAAAAGTAACTACCCGAGCCGTTCGTAGCAAACAGCTGATTTTTCCGTCGATAAATAATAAGTTCTATTCCCCTAGACTACGATACCGAAAAATTGACCGATTGGGCGCTAAACGCAACTTTGCGTCACTGAACTAAATCTGCAAAATAAGTCCCGAAGGGACAGAGAAAGAAGGCCACCGACTAGCACAGTTGATTCGAGAAATGGTAGAGGGGCAGGGATCCACCTAGGTGTTGGTAAGGGGATTGATTAGGAGAATGAGAACCTTGGAATAGAAAACAATAACAGGTGTCCTTTTATTCAGGACGATTTAGAATTTGAACAAGTAACAAATAATAATTTCGAAATGAATTCAAAGAAAGAAGATCGACAATAATTTGGAAAAATCAAATAAAACATAAAGTAATTCCTTTTCGAAACTTAATCTACGATACGTGAACTCCCGTGAAGCGGGATACACGCGACGCTACGTGAAGTCTCGAGAAGCGAGACAAACACGATACAATACACGCGTCGTCGAAAAGCGAGAACACGCGGATTCTGTCTGTTAGGTCTCCAGGGTCACGAGACTTTTGCGCTAAGAAAATATTACAAAATTAAGAAATAATAAGTCAATACAGAAATATAGGCGATACACGAAATCTTTTCCACGTTAGCGATACCGAAATCATCCATAGGCGGAGGCCTTGGGTAAAACGCGAACAACGACACTAAAGTTAGCTGCATGGAAAAGATTTCGTGACTCGTTACAAGATTCTTACCGGTATTATCGAAACTACTGTAGCTACAAAATTCGCACCCGACCACGGTGGTAACTCAGACAAGAATGTTCTACACGCAAAGTTCACCGTAGGGCTGGGACTCGTGTCCCCACTAACAATCAAAAGGAGTGCCCTTAAATAGCCAATAAGATCCTCGGGAGGATTTACAATACCCGTATTACTACGCCGTTACAAAATTCAAACCGTTGGTACTATTCCTCTATTATATAAACGAGATAACACTAAAGTGACATCTGTGGCGCAATCGCCTTACCCCCTACGAGACGGACTGCGAAAATATTCAATAGATGCCGGAGCCTTCCTGTAAGCAACGATACACGAGACTCGGAAGGACGGCGAAAATTTAAAAGTTCCACTCACGGACTAAACGCAACACTTTGACATCCTGGTCTTTTGCTCGCTAGCCACGCGGAACATAGTCACGTCCTCGCTGCCGTAGCTCGAGGTGTCCAGAGGCCTCTGGTGGCAATGAGATTCCGGCCCTATCCTCGACGATATTGGCTGGGATCTTGATGTCGTCGGTAGGTCTGGTCGTTTCTGCCTTCGTTAGCAAGCCAGTGGCGGTGCCTCCACTCTGGGGCCCGCGAATCCTCCAGCATGAGGAGTCTTGCGGAACGCGAGACTTCCTCGTTCATGGCGCAATCTTTTGGGGTGACCCTCCGTCTTCTTGGTCGGGTAGGGTTCCTCATAGGGTGGAATCGTCAGGTCGACACGGCAGCTCTCAACGTTCCTCGGCGTAAACTCTGCTTATCCTCCTTCGTGGCTTCAAGTTGTGTGTATGGCTCGGTATAGGTGATGTGGTCGTGACGTATGAAATATTTTTACAATAAACTATTAGCTTAGTGTTCCCTAATCAGCCTATGACCCTGGAGCTCCTGGCCAGTTGCGTAATATTTATGGAAAAAGGGACGTAAATGCGTCCCGAAATTGAAAAACGAAAGTTATTACTACGGGGATTTTGTGACTTCCAAAAATAATGTCACAATGTATACCGTATGTCCCATCCACGGTTTTACATACAGGTCTTGCAACGAGACCAATTTTTAGTGATAGGGGTAGTCCCTTTTACTGTCCAAATTCTTTAGTTCTTCGGCGCGTCGCCACTAGTACAGGGGGGCCTTCCCCCTTTGCCCCTCACGTAACACTAGCTAGGACGCACAAGCTGTCGTCCATATCTGTCGCATACCCCTGTACGGGTGGCGCACCTTGTGTCGTAAATCGGAGTTAGCGAATTTGGACGCTAAACGGGACTACACCCACCGCATTCGTTTCCAGACCTGTATGTGAGACCATGGTCCCATCCCAAATAGGACACCTGAAGTTGCTGCGATCGCAAACGAGTTAAAATTACTTACCATATATAAGAATAATTCGAAACGATCAGTCAAAGAAACGGAATTAGCAAAACTTCTTCTTAAAGCTATAGTTTGCTTAGAAGATGGTGGCTCCTACATTCACGAAGTTATTTCCGATGGTGCTTTGGCCAATAGAAAAATGTGGACTGATTTGGGTGTAACAGCAAAAAAAAGATAATTGTAAACCCCGGTTCTGTGCCACAAATTACGAAAAATGTTCGATCTTTCTTTCTCTTACACCGATCTTGCAAACGCTTCTATATTTTCTAAATTGGTAAGAATTATGCTTACAGATAAAAGGCAATAAAATGAGTCCAATCAAATGGGAACATTTCACTTCCTTATTCCAAGAGGATACGAAGCTTCTAGCGAAGTTAAGAGTGTATCTAAAAATAACACGAAATCACTTGATTCGCAACACGTCTATAAAGATGCGAGTACGATTAGCAACTCAAGTAAGCTGGATTTACGTTTACATTACCTTTTCATATGCCTTTTTTGTTCATCGGTCTTGGCAGGTTCGTTTTATTATATAATTTTGAACATTGATCTTTAAAGGTTTTTAACGAGTCCATGGTTAAGAGCTAAGCTTTTCACCGAAATCGTGGCACACCTGGTCTCGAAGATTGTGAAAAAACCATCGAATTTTGCCAGCGCATGTGACTGTGAAAGGTCCTAACATGAAGGCAAGTACCTAGTGTATTGTTATTTGTCTATATTAAAACATGGACACAAGTCCTGCTAATTTTTTATAATATATTCTATAAATCTGTTTAGGTGCTGAAGTCTTCTTTACTCTGGCTAAGCGAATGGGAGTCCAACAGGTACAAAGGCTCAGAAACCAAGAATGAATTCCTAAGCAATAGTAGGGTACCCAGGCGATAGCACCCAGGAAGGATCGACAGAGTGGCTACGTTGTCGAGGCAGCGAAAGGCAGGGAAGGCATGGACAGTGAACCAGCTGATCGAGATCCGTGGAGATGATGCCCGCCACCATCACCATTAGAATGCGGCCCCGGTGCAGTCTCGTCACACGGGTAGTAAAGAGACCCGCTCCCTCCAGCTCCGTGGATATGCTCGTGAGGATTTTTGACAGGCATGGAAGCCATCATGTTGTCCAGCGCGCGACAGCTAGCTCGCGCGCCGGCGAAGCCAGGACCATACCATCCGCCTGCAAGGCCCTGGAAGGCCTGCCAACGGAAAGGACCAATGCCCTGCCATGCCGGAACTGCCAACCAATGCCGATACGCGTAGCCCTCTCGGACCAGCGGTCCAACCAATCCCCGAGGCCCTAAAGGCCCATCGAGGGAAACATCGAGGACCGGAAATCTGCATATCACCACTTCGAGGAAGGATACCGTCCGCGCGTGTGAGGATTTTTGAGTCGACCCCTGTGAACTTAGCCCATCATTATGCTCATTTCAAAAAAATACTTGGAGTTCTGATTGCCCGCAGAAGAGTTCTAGAGTTCCTGATGGTTTTTAGAAATAGTTCTGTCGATTAAATGTGGAAAATCGCGGTTTAAAAAAATGAGGGGCCAACTTCACGGCGCCCACCATTTTTGAAAAAATGTAATTTTTTGGGGAGTTCTGAATAGTTTAACAATAGTTCTAGAGTTCCTTGTACATTTTATCAATAGTTTCGGTCATTATCTGCTTGAAAATAAAGTTTGAAAAAATGCACCAGCCCACCATCTTTTAGAAAATCGTATTTTTTTCATTGTTCTGGATAGTTCTCAAAGAGTTCTACAGTTCCCTATACGTTTTGGGTACAATCAATATCCAAATCCCGTCAAAAAATCACTTTCAAAAAAATATTTAAAAAAATCAATGGGAGTTCTGGGTAGTTCTCAAAGAGTTCTACAAAATGAATACCTGGACTTGATGAATCCATCCAGTATTTCGGGAGTATCGGATTTTATACGATTAATTGATTTTTTGAAATACTTTTTTGAAAGTGATTTTTTGACGGGATTTGGATATTGATTGTACCCAAAACGTATAGGGAACTGTAGAACTCTTTGAGAACTATCCAGAACAATGAAAAAAATACGATTTTCTAAAAGATGGTGGGCTGGTGCATTTTTTCAAACTTAATTTTCAAGCGGATAATGACTGGAACTATTGATAAAATGTACAAGGAACTCTAGAACTATTGTTAATCTATTCAGAACTCCCAAAGAAATTTCATTTTTTCAAAAATGGTGGGCGCCGTGAAGTTGGCCCCTCATTTTTTTAAACCGCGATTTTCCACATTTAATCGACAGAACTATTTCTAAAAACCATCAGGAACTCTAGAACTCTTCTGCGGGCAATCAGAACTCCAAGTATTTTTTTGAAATGAGCATAATGATGGGCTAAGTTCACAGGGGTTTTGAGTCGTGTGTGAGTTTGAGTGGAGAACTTGAAGAGCGAGAGTGCCTGTATTATTTTGGATTATATCGAGATTGTGGAGTGTATTGAGTGAGTTCCGTGTAACACCGTTTTTCCTATTGCCATCCTTTCCCTGCCCCCTTTTTGCTTTTGCGTTTTGATATTCAGAAGATTCCCTTTTGGCTTTAGCGAGCGGGGCGGCCGTAGCCCATTGGTTAGACTAGCGGATTCACGACCGAAAGGTTCGGGGTTCCCACCCAGGTTCCATCGGCATTCACCAATGGGTTTTCATATGAAAACTTAGGTGAGTATTTATATGGATTTCGCCCAACATTGTTCGGATTCGGTGTATAAACTTTATAGGTCCTCACGCTGAGTTGAATAAGGCCCGTCTCGCAAGGTACATCGCCATCTATTTTCGAACTTCCAACTTTATTATTAGGACCAGTTACTGGCACATGCCCCCCATTGGGGATACAGCCATAAGGAAAGGAAGGGAAGGAAGAAAGGGAGGGGGGCCGAGAGGATTTCTTCATCTTTGTCCTATTCGTGGTTTCCACGGCGGCACCGCTTGAATGTTGACTACAAGTAGCTACGTGAAACAGTTTATAATGTCTAGCAAAAAGCGTAAATGCCGATAGACTGACTCGATGTGATGAAATACATATGCCTATAATCCCAATAAAATCTTAATTATTCTAAATCCAAACAAATGTCAAAAACATGAATGATTTTAAAACTTTTATTTTCTCCGTTTCAATTTTTCCAAATTTCTTTATTTATTTTTGCAGGTTTTCACTTTTTCAATGCAGGTAAGTACGGATAGTCAATTAACTATTGCTTTTTTTCTATTTTCACAGGTTTTTTTTTTCAATCACTTTATAAAACGTAGGTAGCCAAAAAATAAAAATCATTCTTTCAATTTTATCTATTTTATTCCAGTTTCCACAGCATTGCAGGTATTCGAAGCAGACAGTGACGATTTTAGCTCTTAGCGCACCCAAATAATGAACGAATGTAAACAAATCGCGACATGAATACCTCGAGCTTCTGTCAACTGTCTGCACGATTGCAGGTTATGTTTATCTGCGGTACCCGATAACAGTGACGGTGTTTGAAACTGATTTCAACCTCAGTAAGCGAGCACACCCCCATCACTGAAATTCAAGGAAGTCCCAAAACCTGTATGTAAGACCGTAGGTAAGCCTTCCCTGCCTCTCCTTTCCCCCTTGCCCATTGCGTATCCTTCCGTCCCCGCGTGCTCCCGAGGAAGCACTCGCGTGTTATTGTTTTGGACCTGTCAGTTCCGAATATTGCGTCTTTTGTGTTTACCTTTCTAGTTTGGTATCTTTTGGTTTATTTTCTATTCTATTTTATTGTACACCAGAATTTGCTTCTATTAATTATATCTTGTTCCTTATTCTGCACTGTGTTCCTTTCTTCTAGTGTTCCCTCGCTTTTGCGTAGACCCTGAGCAGGACAGCCTGCCCAGTACGTGACAATGTATAAATACAAATTATTATGTACACACGAGTTTATGTGTAAAACACATAAAGTTCAGTCGTTCCTTGACGTGCCATATGTCAACAACCTGAGTTTGTAATAGAATAATTCTGAATATGAATACCAAATTGTTGACGAAATATGGCTTCATGGCGCCCCCTTGTTTTCAGAGAACATGTGGGGTCAGCACAAGCGTTTACGACTCGGATTGTGTACAGACCTTTAGGTAGCGTGGGCGATGACAGCGCCAAGGCTAGCGTAGTAACACAAGAGTCTGGACTGATCGTTACGACACACATAAAACATAAGCCTTTTTGTAAGCAGTTTTCTTGTCTGGTATCACTAGGCGGTGTCGTTGGTTGCCGTCAGCGACCGCCATTGCGCGTGACGGCTTCTCTAGTTTTCCGGTTGTTTTCCGGGCCAGGAACATGGTGCCTGAAATTTTCGAGCCTTATCTGCAAATTTATCATGGTAATAACACAGATTATCGGTAGGCGTGCGTACCTTGGACTGGGATCTTCCCCTAGAACGGGAACGATTATGTTGTCCGCTGTTGCGTAGTTTTTCCATGTCACGCGTTAATGCTTCAATCATTGTTTTGAGTTCTTTGAGTTCCTTCGACTCGTCCCCTTTTGCAGAACGGTCATCCGTTGCACTGACAGCCGCGATATTAGGTCTTGAGACTTCGACGATCTTGTCTGCTTGTAATGCTAATTTAGAAAGGTCTGTTACCTCGCTGATAGCTAAGATACCTCTAACGTTGTCTGGCAATTGTTCCAAAAACAATGTCTTCAGTATGGAATCTCCACATTGTCCTGCGGCCAAGTTACGTAGCCTTTGCAGCAAGTGGGATGGCTTTTCATCAGAGAATTCGTAACCTCTTATGAGTTTCCGCAGCTTAGTTTCATGTGTTTCATCGAAGGAAGCCACTATTCGTGCCTTTAGTGTCTCGTACTTGTTGGTAGCTGGTGGTGAAGCTAGAAGATCCGAAACAAACGGAAAACTAGAGAAGCCGTCACGCGCAATGGCGGTCGCTGACGGCAACCAACGACACCGCCTAGTGATACCAGACAAGAAAACTGCTTACAAAAAGGCTTATGTTTTATGTGTGTCGTAACGATCAGTCCAGACTCTTGTGTTACTACGCTAGCCTTGGCGCTGTCATCGCCCACGCTACCTAAAGGTCTGTACACAATCCGAGTCGTAAACGCTTGTGCTGACCCCACAAACATCTTAAAGTGGAGCCACCTCTTGGATGCTCTGCTAACCTTCTTGCGGAAGAGCACCGCGTACCCACTGTTCAACGTTTTCTTTATTCTTTGTTCTTTGTTAGTTTTTCTAGAAGAATCTTTGTATAAAGAGGAGCGCTAGACATTTTTGTTATACTTGCATTGTGAATTCAAAACCACAAGAAAAAGCAGAGTTTTGTTTAATAAATAAGTTCATTGCGTATATGAGTGGTGCTTGTGAGTGTTTATTTAGTCTTCGTGTGCCCACCTCCAGCCAAATAAGCGAATTACGTCCAACAAAATTCAAAAGTGACCAGGGACCTGAGAGAGATATCAAAGTACCTTAAAGTGAGGGGGGGGGGGGGAAGGCAGCGGCCCTTGAATCCATATGAAGCAAAAAATGAAGAAAAGAACGTTAGTAAAATATTTCCCGCTCGGAGAAAAAACTAAAGAACACTAATGACCATGAAGTCGCTGTAACCAATGACATAGACTATGTAAATTTAAATTTTGACAGAGTTTTTTTAAATATCAGCGAACAAGTGAAGTGTAAAGAATGTGGGAGTAACTTCACCTTCGCAAAAACTTCAACTCGCGGACTCGGGCACAAAATTCAGCCAGATTACGGTTTCCGGCGCCCCAAGTTTTGACGCTGTATTTAATATCTATGAATAAAGGTGAATAAAAGTGCAAGAGTGATAAAAGTCGATATTTACATTATTTTGGGAGATATCAAACTTTTTTGATAAATAAATCGTATATGTTTAACTATGTATTGAACATCATAGATGATCGAGCTGGACCAAAATTCAAGCAAAGTAAAGATGTTAGGTCTTTTTAAATAAGATAACGCCAGAATCACAGAATGTCACGAAACTCTGTGTGACCCATCACGTAAGGTGGTCCATTGTTAGGTCGGATGGGCAAACCCAAAATAATGCTAATATAAACTTTTACCACTCTTCAATCATCTCCCCGGGCTTCGCAATTGAGGATACAATCCACCCTACCTCTTATTTAAGCACTTAATCGATCCTGTATTTTTGCTTATTTTATCACTCGCTCATACTTATACACAGCTTCTCCTTTATTTTCTTTCCAATTAAAGCACATGCTTTTGTTTACAAACGATTTTGTTGACATCATGGAAGCCAAACATCCTGCTCTCCACTCGAAATTAAAAAACTTTTCGCTTTGCTATTCGCTTCCCGAAATAATTGGAACCGATGAAAAGGCAATCAATTTTTCGGAAGATATGGAGTTGATTCCGTCGAGAACTTCTGTTCCTCCTCAATGCTGCAATCTGAGGATGAAAACAGAATCACATGCAGCTAAAAAATTAGGATGGGTGTGGTTGACTTGATCACGAAGTCAAAATTCCGTAAGAAGTGCGACATTTGGAAAGGCAAGGAAAGTTCTGCCGAATACTTGGTGTACGTAATACGAGAACTTGGTGAAGAATGCACTGCAAATCACGTAGGATCATCCGGTAAAATAGAAATTGACGCGATTCGAGAAATTTTTTATCGGTCTGAAGAAAAGTGCAGAGTCAAGCATTTGAATTACATCGGTGATGGAGATTCAAAAACTTTCAAGGAAATCGTAGACGACCCACCTTACTTTGAAATAAAAAAAAGAGTGTGTGGGCCATGTGAGTCAAAACACGTCAATCCGGACGAAATCGACCGTGAATTTCTTTTAACGGATTCTATGGGTGAAATAAATTTATCAAATAATTTTTTTATATTTTTTTATTTTCAATATTTCAAACGTTATTCCAAGTTGAAAATTGCCCAAAATGCCAAAAACCGCCACACACGCTCCCCTTCAAATATCCATATCGTAGGTTCTATTTGTCTGATCAATTTGTCCCTGGGCTCATTCAAAAGAACTGGAATTAGGCTTCCATTTCATTCTGCTACATATTTTACTATAGCAACAATTGAAGATTTTTATAAATAATTAATTTTCAAACACGATTTTCATCATCAAAACCGCGCTGTACAATTACAAAAAAAAATACGAGCGTATTCCTTGATAAATTTTCTATAAGATAGGTGAGTTTCAAATTGGAGAACTAATGGAGAGTATTTTTGAAATATTAATATTCCAGCGAAGGCGCGCCACCCTGACGTTCAATGCAGACAGATAGTCCCAACACATGTTCCAGTCTAATGGGGTCTCTGAAAAGGACCCTCTCACATAGCGAACCCTTCGTGTACGCGCACCTCCGCTCGATTATCTATGGTTTGAGCGAAATGCCAAAGCGTCGCTCGTTACACAGTTTTCTGGACACCCTGAATATCCACGCCTGACACCTAGATACAGGAAAGTACGGAACGGAACACCTGGACACCCTGGACTTCCACGTCCAACACCTAAATACAAGAAACTACGGAGCGGAACACCTGGACACCCTGAACTTCCACGCCCGACACCTAGATATAGGAACACCTGGACATCCTATATCTCTAAAAACTGTCACCTAAAATACGAGAAACTATATCGAAGCACAAACATACGTACACCCATACACGCGCGCCCCACATGAATGCTATTAGAAACTTAATAATTGTATACTGTTGTGAAAGCACCCTTATATTATCTGGAAATTCAGTGTGAACGGTAGCTTCACGTATAAAGTGTATTTGATTGTATTGTGTATTCGTAAATTACCAACACCATCCAGAATATAAATAGGTAATGAAGGCAAAGCAGGCAGCGCCATCTGTCGTGTCCAAAAGTAGAAGGACGTGCGAAGACGACGACGACGACGACGGACCTGAAATAAAATCATCTTGCTCGCCATGTGAATACGTCCTGATCCCATACACTAATCGCATTGAATTTGGTAGCAATCAATTCAGAACCCTTGATTCCTATAGTGAATGTATCAATACATTTTTCTCACATACAGCCGTTCATAAAATATTTGAGTCGAAACACAGGTACAAGCGATGTTTCGAATAAAGTCTCGGCGGGTCATGTCCTGTACGGCAGGTTGCCTGTACTTGGCGCGAGACTCGATCGAGTCTCTTGATCCCACAAAATATTAATTCTTTTAATACTTATACTTTTGCATTATCATTATGCTGTTGTAAAAATACTTTCTGCGCTTGTTTTCCTGAGTCCGTTTTTCTTTTTTAATTTACGAAAAAATAATTAATCATTGTAAATATTCTTGCAGGTGTATAAATAATCAAATGTTTGAAGAATCATACAGTGTGCCTTTTTTCGTCAAATCTGTATTATTGATATGAAAAGCTCTTCATCTGCGGAAAATGCTCGGTGGACGAATACTCTTTACACTCACTGTAAGTATTGCTGCCAATACTGCCGTATGTACTTTCAATGAGGGTACAAAATCCCTGCTTCGAATCATGGATAAATTAAATATACATGTTGGCAGAAACGTTGATCGCTATTGCGATCAGATTGACATGGAGAATGCTGATATTGCTATTGAAGGAGTGTTATATGGCCACGGAATAGATGACTGAGGGTACAGACAAAATATCCGGTTTTATATGAAAGATAATCCTTTGATATAAGCTTTGCACTTACGTAAATTTTGAACGCGTTTTACTCGAAATGCTGTTTTCAAAGTCTGTGTCCATTATACTTTTTACACAGTTAGTCTGTTTGAAAAAAAAAATTAAGAAAATAGGAAGAAAGGAGGCCTGTTACTGCCAACAGCTAACGAATTATGCTCTTTTAATATCTGTTCTCTCTCTATTTCGTATGTATCCTTCTTTCCTTTATTTAAATTATAGAACTCTCTGGATCCTTTGAGAATAGACTATTCTAGATCATTATCGATCGAGCTCAGTGGAAAACTAAATCCACGACTAGAGGGCATATAAGTCGTTCTGGACGCGCCCTCTAGTTAGTCTTTCAAGTGCACGCGGGCAAGTTCGTTCTTTTGTTCGGTTGATTGTAGTGCGCAAAAAGGTGCTCTCGAGGCTTTTCATATTGCAAGTTATGTTACCCGTTTAATTTAGTACTATATCTGTCGTAGTTTTCTTTTCCTAAGTGTAATCTCCATTTGTTCCAAGTGTTATCTCTCTTTGTACCATAAAAATGGAGTTACCTCGAACTTCTCGTAAGTTTCTTTCGAGTCTTTGCAAGACCTAGCACTTCTCTCGTCTTGTAAGGGTTATTCGTGTTAATTCCCTCCCTTACAAGACCCGTCTTGCAATCTTTTCCTTTCCTCTCTGTATGTGTCTTTCTCTATCGTTCTCTCTTAAAATCAAAGCTTTATTGTTGGACTCCTGTTGTTTCCTCAGTTATATTCCTATGGATACTTCCAGAGTTCTATCAACAGTATATTTGCTCTTCTCTTTTCTGATGCTGCCTTTAACCAGAGTGTTTAAAAGATATTATTTTTTAAAATAGTCCGATTGAGATAAAATTTTCAGAGGACTTTCCATCTTCAATGCTTTGACCAGTCCTTGACGATCTTACTTTTTTGAATTTTGAATTTCCTTTCATATACCGCTACATGGAAGGTCAAAAAAGGTTTGGTTTTTTTACTTCAATGACACTAATTTCGTAAATAATCATTGTTTTTTAAAAAGTGAGATCGTCAGAGATAGCTTTTGACTATTATCTTTTTAGAAAGAATCGAATTTTATGTTTTAAATAACCGAGCTCCGAAACATGTTAGACAAAGAAAAGCACGACTGCAGCCGCCATTCTTCTAATTTTAAATAACTTAAAATTCGTAAACTACACATTGTATATTAAATATTGTACTAAACCCTCTCACTCGCTGCCAGCGGTTGCTCAGCGTGTGCGGGTGAAACATAGTAAAAGAAAAAAAGTGGAAAAATTTATAGGTCTTTCGACCAGGGGTTTAGTTGAGGAAAAAAGAGCCTAATGTTTGGAGTGAGAGGGTCTTATGGGCAGCTCGCGCTAGACGCAACTCGCGCTGCTGGCCGCCCCACTCACGCTTCCTACTAGCTCCACCCAAGGACGGCATTAATGTCCCGCAGTTTACACCAATTTAAAAATAGTAGTTTCGAGAAAAACGCAAAAGGAAAACACTACGGCGTCAGCATCTTAAAACCAAATATTTTTTTTAATTACCTTCAATCTGCGTTTCCTGGACCATACATGTGGTCTTCTATTGTTGCCGCGATGTCCTTCACCTCCTTTGAGCAGCTCTTTTCAATTTCCTGGCTGCTTTAGTTGCCTGTTGCGCTCCCGTGTTGGTTATGGATATTCGTTGAGAAACCAAATCTTCGGTAAATCGCAGCGCGCTTGAGCTAATTAAAAGGTTTAATAAATTCATCATATGTAATACACTAGTATATCTATCGTTAAATATACTAGCTGCAATATAAAATGCAATCTCGACAATATTTGCACTATTGTAATGCACTTTTGGAGCCATAATCCAAATGACAGCGTTTAGACTTTCGTTGTTATTTTGAGTGTATCCTTCTAAACAGCATTCTAATAAATCGGTATCAGCTAATCTATCGTATACCGGTTTAATTACTTTTTGGATAACTACAGGAATTGAATTTTTATGCTTATAAGAATCCAAAGATCCAGAGACCTTCAGTTTCTGATACGAATACCAGGTACCTTCGTCGGATGGGCACTTGTCATGCTGTAGCTTTTCACTTCTAATTGCTATAACTTCGGTACTAATTTGAATTTTGGAATGGTTAAGCGCTTAAAATATTCTTAAAAGTATAAAAAATGTATCTAGCCAAAAAAATTGATTTTTTGAAAATCTCAAGGTGGTGTTGCAACCGCGGCCCGAAGTGATACTTGATATGCGTTCCTTGAATTTTTAAAAAGGCAAAGGGAGTACTGTGGAATTGGAAATTTTAACTAACTAACAAATAGATTAGTGAAGAGGGTGATAAAAAGTATGGAAACCGGAAGTGGTCATACGAATTACATAGGGAAACGTACGAATAGGAGTTATTCTAACATAGATTACTAGAGGAAAATAACAAGACAGTTTGCCCGTAGCCTACATACGTAATGGCGTGAGTTTCAGTAAAAATATGGAACCCGGAAGCGGACATACTTACCAGGAAAATTGTTATCCGAAAAGGAAACATAATGGCATAGCTGGCTGAGGAGAGAAACTAACATAGTTTGCGCTACCTTACATTTATTGATCGCGAATCGATAAACAGAAAGATGGTTCAGATCGGAAAATTCAAAACATCAAAGGCAGCACTTTTATAGCGAGAGCCAATGGATTAAAACTAAGTGCGAACTGGATAAGAGTAAAAAATATTAAACTTTTCATTTATCAACCAGGAGTCAGACTTGTATTATAGAATAAGAATTTTATGTTATGGTTAGTTTATGGTCTAAAGATCAAAGGCGGTATAGCGCAGAAACATTATTTCGGGTTAAGACCGGGTGGAAACTTATTCTGTTAGTTAAAGATTAAGAGAAGAGATAGCAGGTTATTTGTAAAACATCCTGCGGGTATTATGTTTGGTTTTGGTTGTTTTGTTAATGGCGGCTTATGCAAAAAAAGAATTAAACAAGTTCAGACCAGGCGGGATCGACCTGATTTGCAAAAATTTATATTATTACTTCTTTGATATGTACCACTATCCGACTCATAGGTCAAGAGTTGTATAGTCTATTTCAAAATTAGATTGAGGGAGGGAAATGATTGCACAATATGATGTAATATCCAACCGGATATCCGACCCGGTGGAAATTACTTCAGAAGACAAGAGTCTTAAAGTTCTATTGGAATTTTTCAAGTAAAATAAAAACTAACAAAATTATATAGTCTTAATGGAAAATTACAGAATTGCGTCACAAATGATCGTTATTGCATCAGATTGCGCAGTTTGAAAGATATATTATTAACAAGCGTATCAACAAGTACCGATATTAAACCTTGAAAGATCGTATGGTTTAATAAGCGCTTACCTGTATTTAAATAAAACTATGGAACAAAGGAACGATAACGTCATTAACCAGGTGTCAAATAGAAGCACTGGTCCGATAAGGTTTTTCCTAAGTGCAAATTTATTGTTTCAGAAAATTATACAATAATTAAGATTAATATTTAGAGATCTAATTATAGATAACAAGTTGTATGGTCAAAGTGCCAGTTATAATTACGCAATAATAGTAAATTAGAACCTGAGAAGCGCAGAGTGAGCATTAGGATTTAAGAAAACATGTCAAGACTAATAATTAGGGGTATGAATTTTATTGTTAAAAATTTATCGTTATATCATAATATAAAAAAATTACATAAGTCATAATAAGCGCAAAAGGTAGGAAACAGGTGGTTTCCAGATAGTTTTAAGTTAAAATTAAGGATTTTTGTATTTTAATAAAGAAAGTATGTCAATGTGGAGGGGGCGCGTGACGGGTACCATGGCTGGCTATATAAGCGGGAGCGCACATCACTCATGAGCTCAGTTGATCCGAAGCTCTGCCACGTTGCATCTCGCGTGATGTTCTCCGCCTATAAATAAAGGTGTATTATAAAAGTGAAGAAGAGTGCTTTGTGGTATACTTACCTGAAGTCACAGAGTGGTATCCGCGCTGGTACAGGAAGACAAGCCGTCATCGTTGGAACCTGAAAAGAACAATTGATTAGAATTCAGTGGATGGATTCTGGAATTAAAATTAATTAACAATACTTATCTGTCAATTTGGGAGAGTCTCTTTCCCTTACACAAAAGAACAAAGTAATAATTTGCTCGCATACACCATGCATTATTATTTAAGAATGCGCAAGCGTCAATACTCTCACCAGGTCACAAATGTTGAACACGAAAAAAAAGTATTGCAAAGAGGAAACTAGCCAAATCTTATAAACATTAAGTAATGAATAAAGCATTTATATATATTTTTCAAGAATACTCTCTCATTGTATTTATTTCTAGACTTGAATTTGTCATTCAGTAAAATAACAAGTTTTGTAGTTTACGACAGCTCGTGGTCCAAATTGGTTATCGCTTCATATATTTTATAAATCAAAAGAAGTAACAGCGTCTCGAAATCAAGAAATTACATATTATAGTACAAAATTTGTATATTCTTTCGGACCACTTTTTATAGCAATTAATGATAACTATACTCTGTTGCGCATGTGCTATTAGAAAGAGATGCACTAGGTTCCTCCGATATTAGGGCAGCGACCAAAAGTAGAAACTTTCGGAGTCATTTGGGTTACGCTTGGAAGGCGTAAAACGCATGAAGTGCCCAGACCTGTATATAAGACTGTTACGTATAGCATCGGTTATCATTTCCGAAACATAATAACAGCCAACAGTCGATAGAATTCCAGGCTCAGCACGTTACCCAATGCGTTGCCCGTGTCACCTATCCAGATGCGTAGTTGACTGCATTTCCAAAGTCCTGACCATACTTAAGAGCATCGGCAAAAAATGACCATACAGGGTGAGTCACCTAACGTTAGCACCTCAAATATCTTCATTGTTTCTATAGATACGTAAAATATAGTAAGGACAAAGTTGAATGTTACAATGGGGCTGACATGATGCAAAAAAATTTGTTTTCGTGTCATTTTTTCGAGATATCAAGGTCACCTTGACTTTTTTAAATGGAACCACTCTTTTTTAAATGCCTACAGTAATAATCCCTTTCATTAGGAATTCAGTGACTATAATTGTTCCAAGGTCATTCAAGGTCAAGGGCAGGAAAACCGTATAAAACTAAAATATGGAAGCAGAATACCTGTATTTTATAAAAGTTCGAAATGATGGCATTCTACGTCGATACATTGTTGTAAACGAGCTCTGAAGGAACGTAGAACTCTGGCAAGTACATCCGAGGTGATGTTCGTACATGCTGTGATGATACGCTGACGCATATCTTCAACTGTTGGTGGAGCATCCATGTATGCACACGGTCTCTTTTAGTAGACCCCATAAAAAGAAATCCAGTGGATTTAAATCAGGCGAGCATGCTGACCATGAAACATTTCCGCCTCGTCCAATCCATCGTTTTGAAAACCGAGAATCCAACGTTTCTCTTGCTAGTCGTGCATAATGAGCGGGACAACCGTCATGTTGGTAGCACATATCTTTGCGATTTTGTAAAAAAGCATCTTCTAACAGAATTGGCAGATCTTCTTGCAAAAGTTGAGCGTATTTCTGTCCCCTCATCATTCCGTTAATGAAATATGATCCAATTACTTTGTCGTTCAAAATACCAAACCACTCGTTTACGCTCCATTGTCTTTGATTATCAACTTCTCGCAGCCAGTGCGGATTATCCACAGACCAATAATGGGCGTTCCGTAGATTAATTGAGCCATGATTAGTGAATTTTGAATCGTCGGTAAACAAGACATTAAGAAAAAAATGAATGATTTTGAAGCAAACCTCATTGAGAAAAGGTAATTCTATTTTGAAAATCATTCTCGTGCATTTCTTGATGGAGCGATATGTGGAACGGATGAAATTTATGTCGGGTCAGAATTCGTATTACGCTACTTTCACTTATGCCTGCTTTCCGGGCAATTTTTCTCGTACTCACGTGAGAATTGACAGCTATAGCTGATAAAACATTAATTTCATTGTCTTCATTAGTCGTGGAATTCTTCCGTTTGTGCTGTCTTGCATGTACACTTCCAGTACTTCGGAACAACCTGTACATATTAATGAAAGTCTGTCTAGAAGGAGTGTTTCGCTCGGGGTATCTTTCTTCATAAAGTAATCGGGCCTGCACTGGATTTTGTCAACATTCACAGTAAATCGTGATCGTATAACACTTTTCAGTCATTGAATAAGACATAACGGAATCGCGTTTGGAAACATAATGATATAAAATAAGAATGCTGAATAACAATAACATTGAAGGAACTTAGTATATTTACTTTGACTATGACCATAGTATGTTTACTATTTACTACGAGTCTCAACCGTGATAAGCGTATTCTGCTTTCATATTCTAAATCTTACACTTTTTCTGTGTCTCTGACCTTGATTGACCTTGGAAAAATTATAGTCACTGAATTCCTAATTTGAGGGACTATCACTGTAGGTATTTAAAAAAGGGTGTTTCCATTTAAAAAAAATGACACAAAAACAAAATTTTTTCTTAATACGTGCATGAAAAAGGCCCTTTTTCATGCATTTAAAGTGAATGGAAAGTTGCTCATTTCGAGCGTGCGGGAGGGAAT
>JARQTH010000541.1:43031-73554 GCA_030142595.1 Trachelus iudaicus
ATTGGTGCATCTTAAATGCTTCCCATTTAAAAACTATTGCGAATTTTGGCAAACGGTTTGCGGGAGGGTACTCGGGGAACCCCCAGACATCACCCACTTTCGGGTATAAAAGTAATTCTGGGACACTATGTATATTGAAACGTATTTTTAAAACAACTCATCAATGTCAAATACAAATATAATGTATATTTTTTCTTTACAAATGATAATAATGAATTAATGATTACGCACCACCGTTGCAGAATCCTTTTTGGAAATCCGCAGCTTTGTGCCACAACTTTGTTCGGAAGTCAAAGTACTCTACACCATTAATCGTTTTTACAGTTCTACCCCCTATTATTATTAGTAACTTTGGCAATTCGTGAGGTTTTCTAGGTCTTATCCCTGGTATTATAGACGAGAACTGTCCTGCTCTTTTGAGTAAATGATACCCCATAGCTTCTATTAAATAGTCTTTACCTATAAAGTAAAACATTTAATTATATAGTTTCGCTGTTTTCCAGAATGCCTGAATATGAAATGGTCGTTATTCGTACGTTTGCTTACATTGAGAATTAGCTTTGAAAATTGGTTCTTCCCAGACATTTTCTATTAGATACATTTTAGGAATTAACGGAAAGCGAACTAGTTTCATTAATTCTGCAAAGTACTGCAGTCTCTCCTTTGGTTTATATTTAACCCAAGATATTACCGATTCGAATACGATTTCTTCAGATGGCACTGCCAAATGATCATTAGAAATAAGTTCCATTAATTCTTGTGATGACAATTTCAAAAATGTTTCACTTTTCACAATCTCTCTGTAAGAAATGCCATCCATGTACTTATATTAATTAATATAGACATCTTACGAAAATTGTCAAACCACAAAATCAATTCCACATTCAAGAATCCCACTATCAGATAGTTTTAAACATAACACAGTTGTCTGAATATAGAACTGATCTCATGACTCATTTACAGTTCTGGTTCTTACAAGAAATGATGCTCCATGTAACCATTCGTTTGAGCGAGGAAATCAACACATCCATATCGATTAGCAAGTGCACGGATTTCAAAACAGTTTGAGAGATTCAATTGTGTACAGAGAAAATCGCCGCAAACATAAATGGCAATTTCAGCTTGTAAAGAACTTGCAGCGGCTAGTAAAGGCCGCACGTTATTTTCATTTACGTGAATCATATTACCATACATAAATTGAACAAGATCGTTCAGAACAGTGTGATCTATATCATGCAGTGCAACATGGTCTGGCCCTTGATCCTTGAACAACTTACGAAAAAAGAAACTGCTCGCTGCCAAGACCATTTTATTTGCTGGTACTTCTAAACCAACATCAACCAGCAAGATTACATCCCTAAAAATATTCATTTTACATAATATTGTAAACAAATGTTGCCTGAAGTTTTTATTATACAAAACATCAATGCTTTTGTTTAAAGGAACTTATTGGTCTTCTTTGTCATTAAATATGTGTTTATTATAAATGTTTGAATATCATATTTTAATAGTTGCATGCAGCATAAAAGGATTCTAAACATCTCAGGAAAATATTGGTTGAAATTGAAAATTAAACAATTGTTTGATATGATCAAAATATAATTTGAAACAACATAAAATTCACTTATAGTAGTTGGTATTTCAGAAAAAATTGTGAAAATGTTTGCACAGCACATATTATTTGAAACAATTTTCAAACCATTCATTGCACAGCAATTTTTATAGTAAAATTTCTTAGAAGTTTACTTATTTCAAATTTGTCAAAATAAATATACTTAATTTTAAAGTAAAAAACTATTTTTAGTATTTTGTCACACTCATTGGCTGCACTTACTAATTCATACCAATATCAGAACACAGAATTAATTATGACTAACGTATTGTCAAGTTACTCTTAAGTCAATTCATGTGTAAATATAAAATTAAATAAGAAGTACAATGCAAAATATAATTAAATGAAAGCAATATTACTTTGGCATTTCACTAAGCATATGAAGTGTTGTGTCAGGCAAATGATCGCTCCTGTATAGTAGCACATGTTTCCCATTCTCTCGAAATACATATTTCAAAAAGAGTCTCTTCGTAGAATTCTTTTGATGAGTAACACCAATGAGTGTATGTCGACTGAAAAAAAATCAACTTACATTCCTGCAAAATGCATGAACTGTATACATCACCTAGCCACCTATCATGTACTAATTTTAAGATTAAAAAAAGATACCAGAATTAAATAATGAATATGTAATTCTATTAAAATTACTATGCCAAAATTTGTTCTATTTATTAGTAATTAAAAAATTCAAAATTTACAATATTATACAAATTTAAGACCCTTTCAAAATGTTTCTTACAAATGATACGTACAAAGTCATTTTACTATATGTAATAATCCTTGATTATCTGGCTATTGCATCTTTGTATTTTCACTTTTAAAATTACACAGACAAAAAATAACAATAAGAAAAATAAAATATGTATAACCAAATGTAACTGATAACAAAAAACCCTTTTTGTATCACATAAGTTCTCAATGTTCGTTAATCCCTCATAAACCCTTCGTTTTACCAAAATGTATCTTTAAAGTGGTTAAGATTCTACAAACTAAAACACTAATTTCTCTTTGTGGGATATTAAAAAAAAAAGCATACGCAGGTTATCATTTGAAATAACCAAATGCTATAAACGATCTTTAGTTTCCTTAAAATCTAACTGATTTCGGTATTACATTATATTAAGTCCTTCCTTCCTTTCCTGATGGCTGACTCCTCCAATGAGGAGATGTGCTAGATTATATTAAGTCACATCAAGATTCTTCATAAATTATACCTATATAGTGTGAAGCATGGGTTACAATGCTTACCCGCCTTTGTCGTCTCTGTAGCCGTCATTTTTATCATAAAACCGCTTTTCATCCGGAATAATTTGGTCCATTGTTTGCACGGTATTCTTGCACTAGATCGTCGTCAAAAATGGATAGTCAAAACTAAACCGGTTAGTCGAATAAATATTAAAGTATTTGTCATCAGCGTCAATTTGATTTACTCACTAAATGCACTGTGTTAAAACTGTCGAATACTATGAAAAATAAGAAAGTGCATAAGAAAGAAATGATCATTTTAATGGGAAATATATCAATCCTTCATGCTGCTTAACAATCAAGATCGAATAATAAGAAGTTTTGTGTCACTCTAATAGAGATAGTGTACCTAATAGATGCTATAAGACTGTTCTTCGAAATAAGAATTTATATGTAATAGGGTCCCTCTTCTACTAATGCACGAACAATCAATGTAATCAATCGAATTCAATTAATCGCATACCACGGCACAGAACAACTTGCTAGCCCACACACTGATTAAATTACGTAGAATAACTGCTCAACCTCATGGAACTCGTATTCGAATGTTATTGCTAGCAGCAATTTAACCAATAGCCTTACAGCTGTGAATATGGACGTATTCCTATTGGGTTTTCTGCACCGCATTCTCACGTACGGCGATGAACAAGGTGGAGGGGAATCACAGAATCAGTAGGTCTATTTCGTTACCTACAGCAGATGTTGGGTGCTTTCCCATTACACGACTTGTGTTGACATATGTCGACGAACTTCTACGCACAATTTTCCAGATCAATTGGAACAGTGCGTGTAATAAAATTGTTAAAGACCTAGGGACTTTAGATACCTATGTATTTATTCATGAAAGAACTGTTAACCAAAACTTTTTATGCAACTGCATTTTTTTTATTTAGATATTTTCATGAAACAAAGTTAAAACAAAATACAGAAAATACTTTTTTACAACAATTTGCATACGATCATTATTCACCTCTTCAACCAATATTAAAGAACTTTGCTTCTTGCATTTCCACAAATTCGACACAGCATTTCAATTTCCTACTCTTGGTTTGGTCCATTCGATTCGCAATTAAAATCTAGGGATAAACACTATATCTGTTTACGCGTTTGTCGACTCGTGTCGTAATTGGAACAACAGTGCGTAGACAATTGTGCACATTTGTCTAGTGTCAGAAAGCACCCGTTATGTCACAGCCTAGTGATAAATAATCTCACTAGAATTGAGCGGCAAGTTCAAATGAGGGATTTAAATGGATCACGATTTCTGTCTCCAAATCAGAATTCAATGCTATCATTTTTCTCAGTCTGTCATTAACGCATAAATAAGGCAGATATGAGTAGGGAGATTACCAATGGGCCTGTTTTTGGTGGCCTCATTTTTACTCTGTGGCGTATGCGACAACGTTCGATGTAATACGGGAATCCAGCTATAGAGGGTAATACGTTTAGCAATATCAAAGCCCGCGATTATTCAACGATAAATATAGGATATGTTTAATCGAAGACATTATTATTAAGAGATTCAGTTATAAAAGGAAAACCTGAGAGAATCGATACATGCAAGTGGTGACGTTGTAATTATTTAAGAAATTATATTATAAACATTATAATAGATGTTGTTTTAGTTATAAATACCAGAACTGTATTTTCTCTGTTACTTAAAAGGCGTCTAGCCTAGTTATGTTTATTTAAACCTTTTGATTTACGTTAGAAATGTTCAATGCAAGCAAGTCAAGTGCCGATGATTGAAATGGAGACGGTTGGCCCTTTCTTCGAAGAAGCGATTGTGAGAAACGGCTAGCATAAGCTCGCAGTCTTCTTCCCTTATTCCTTCTGAGCTCGCACTTGATTGGCTAAAACTATGTTGGAAGGAGAATCTTTGTAGAGACTCTGGGGGTGAGTCCCAGGAGTTTGGAGTTTGAAATAAAGACTTGTGTATCGACCTTCGATCATAGCAGATCGCAGTTGATATATATACGTTTATATCTTAATGATCACTTTTATTTCGTAACTATCCTACCGTCGGGAAGTTACCGCGGGAAAATCAAAATTTATATGTTTATAATGCCTAAAAAATTGCTCCTTAAATGCTCCATATGTTTCCGTAAGTGCTCCACTGCTACTATGCAGTGATTAATAAATATTCATTCAAATTGAAAATTTTTATTTTTATTGAAATTCCAAATAAGCAAGCGCTAAAAAAATCATTAAGATATATTTCAATAACAAAACAATCTAAACAAGAAGAAGGTTAAATTATAAAATTCTGTGCTAATAGCACTCTCGGCTGATCTTCCAACGCAGCTATCGTAGGTGTGTTCGCAAACCAATAATATTGTTGACGTTTGCAATCGAGCTAAGTGAAAATCAAATTTTACTTATTATTTAAAGAAGCTTTAATTAAATGAAAAACTAATAGCGGAGCAATTGGGAGCAAATCAGGAGCAATTAATTCATCAAGAAACTCATATGAAAATTTGCTTGGTTATTTGGAATTTCAATAAAAATAAAAATGTTCAGTTTTAATGAATATTTATTAATCACTGCATAGTAGTAGTGGAGCAATTACGGAAACATATGGAGCATTTAAGGAGCAATTTCTTAGGCATTAAAAACATTTAAATTTTGATTTTCCCGCGCTAACTTCCCGACGGTCAGCTCGGCTACGGCAGAATATGCATTATCGACGGAGGCGATGATCACAAAATCCTACTCCCGGACTCGCCGCTACGATTTAGCGCCATGTTTTTGGTGTCGCCTAAAACCGTAGCGTTGTGCATCTCCCTACTCATCTCTCTACAAACATCTCCCTACTTATCTCTGTCCTTACTCGTCTCTGGTTTAACCATAAAATTAATAGAAAATGGTAAAGCTAAAACTGAAGATTTTATTGATGAGATTGAGCAAATAATTTTAGATTATAACAACTCAGTCACAAAACTCGAACAAGCTATAGATGAACCACTAAATTTGTCTTTAGAGGACAAGCCAACCTACAGACAACCACCAGTGAAAGAAAAACCTATTGTTAAAGACATTAAAATCAATGATAAAATAATGAAAGTGAAAGCGCCTAGAGACCCTAAATTAAAAATGCGAGTTCGCGTTGTGATAAAAAAACTATCTGACGATGAGCTTGTGAACAAAGTGAATAATATCAAACTAAAAAGGATTAGAAAATCACCTGATTATTGTGGTGTTGCTTCGAAAAGCGATATGGCGGAGATAGTGGAAGATATACCTAAATACACCGGTCGTCTAAAAGTAAAGGGCAGGCGAAGGCACTATTATTATTATCAGAAATTATTCAGAGAAGGCATAACTGTCAAACGTATGAATACAAAAACTCGAGTAAGGCGAAATAAAAAGATACTTGAAAGTAAAAAAGGGGTTAAAAAGGACACGTTACGAGACGGAATTGGGGAAAAAGAAAATATGAAAAATTGTATAAATATTAAGATCGAGATTAACAATGAAGATTCATGAGAATCTGAGGATAGTGATTAAAAAGAGGAAAATTGTATAAACATTTTTGTCATTCATCATTACAAAAATATTACTTTTGATACATTTTATATTAAGATTTTGTTGATACAACTTTGCCACTAAGATTTCCATTTCTGTTGTTTTGATCAAGTTTTATAATGTTATCTTCTATCCAATAAATAATACTTTGATATATATTTAAGAATATAAAATGAAAAAAAAGCCTTACTTAATACTTACCTATCATGTATATTATTGAAAAGAACATTAAAAAATTCAATTAATTTAAAAAAAATGTTTCAAATTTTACTTTTTAATAACAAATGTCAGTGGGAGACAAGCTAGTTTTTCTTAATGTTCATGAATATCTTATAAAAACAAAATTTGTTGTAAAATAATTAATTAAGATTACTACAAATATTTATACAGGATGTCTGTAGTAGGAAAAAATGAAGTGGAATATAAATCTCTGAAATTGTATAGTCTACTGATAACAGAATATATATAAATATAATTATTTGAGAAAATTTAACAAAAATGGTATTAAGGATCTGTACTTTGGATTCAACATAAAAGATTCATCTGAAATTAGTCAAATTTACGTAGTGGATAGGAAATATTATGGTTTCACTTATTACGTCATACAGTATCACCATTATACAATGTAGACCTGATTTGAATCTTGCTGATTAACAAAGAATGTTTATGTTTATCTATTATTCATCATTGTTAGTGATTAAAAGGAAATATTTCAGTTGATTCTGATAAAATTAGATTAATAATGAACAAATTTCATAGTTTCATTTATTACGTAATGTAACTTAACATACTACGTATTATGTAATGCATAAACATAGACCTAATGTTAAAACTTATTAAATAATAAATATCTTTTATATTTTAAGGCTGCGTGTGATTATTAGTGCACAATAAGGAACAATCTAGTTAATATTAATAAAAGTACAATATTAACTAATAAGTTTTATGACAAACTTAATGACATCATTGATATGCATAGGTTGAGAGGCTACATCTCTCAAAAAAAGGATATTTTGAACTCTAACTATTGGAATGGTTCTATTTAGTGTTATCTAAGAACACCCATCAAAGATAAAAAAATTAAAATATTAAAAATCATCAAACTATTAAGTTGGTAAGAAAACAGAGAGCTGTGACATCATCAATATTCTTGAAAATCATCCAATG
Source organism: Trachelus iudaicus (assembly GCA_030142595.1). Lineage (NCBI taxonomy): Eukaryota > Metazoa > Arthropoda > Insecta > Hymenoptera > Cephidae > Trachelus > Trachelus iudaicus. Next base: position 50,581 of record JARQTH010000541.1, read on the forward strand.
CTGTTAAAAAAACAATAAGGAATGCAAATACCTTGAGATGAATAAATTAAAAGTTTAACCCTTATGTGCACAACCGGATATTCCTTATAATTAGTCCTTTTCTTTACCATTTTATTATTTTCATAATAAATGAGGTAAGCAGCAATACAGGCAATATCGTCAATCTTATAGAAAAAGACTAGCAGCCATCCATTTGTAAGCCGATGAGTGATATATATATGCTTAACATCTGGTCCATAGTGTCTACTCGACGTTTATATTATTTTATAATACAAATATCATTTTTGGTTTTTTCCGAGTGCATAGTGGAGAATAATGTTAACTTTATTTTTTTCGGTACATAAGAACACAGCTTGCTTCTTCATGAAATCCAAACAACGTCGCTAATTCCTCTCACGTTTTGGAGGGTGCCATTGCTTTAGGTATAAAAGGTTCGTTTTTCTTCAAAGTGCCAACAATATTGTTAAATTCTATGAGAGTAAATGATTAGTGACTGGAATGATGTGAAGAAATTTTACATACAAATATTTCTACCGGATCTTTTATATAAAACTGCGAGCTCTTCGGTAACTCTTTCACCTTGGTTTACTTCATGTGCATTCCCCGTTTTACCGGTATAAATTGGACTTTTCAGCGGGTAAGAATTTTTTGCGTTGAATATCCACCAAACTTTTATACCGTATTTGGCAGACTTTGATGGAATATATTGAGTAAATTTGGTTCTATCTCGATAAGGGAAAAACTGCTTGTCAATTGTTAAATTTTGCGTAGCTCTGTACATCGCACATAAATTTGCATTTAGCATATTCCATAGATCGCGTATAGGAGTAGGTTCGCCTTCAAGCAAGCGTTGTTGACACGTATTGGAGTTATCGAAACGTATAAAACGTAAAATTGATTTGAAACGATTATTTCCATAGTTCCGCGATATAGAGGATACGACGATGATTTCCACATTTCACTTACGTGATCGGTGTTGAAATTATTTCCACCTGCACCTATCAAAATATCTCAAAATGCGTAAATTTCACGCGGTTACACTTTTCCATACGCGTAGCTCTTTTTCAGGATGTTTGTTATTATACTCATATGTTGTTAATGCTTTCTTTTTCGTACAACGAATGATTATATCGATCATTTCATTATACATGCTCTTTTTTGAAAGTATCGCAAATCGATTAGGTCTCGGTCGTACGACATGGTAGTCACTGAGCCACTGCTACTCATAGACCTCCTTATAGGCAACAGTGTATGCGTGGCCCCTATTTTTCCACCCCTTTTCAAGTTTCGAACAGCTACCGTTCGTTAAACCCACTAAAATCACAGCGCGGCTTCCTGGATAATTTCAGTCAAGGAATATTTTATGAAAGCTGGGTTAGTCCACATTCCTCGAAAAGACCTTTTATTTGTTTTTCGATACTCAAATTATCCTGCAAAACCCCATAAGAACAATTGTTTATATTTAGAAAGCATATATTCAAGAACATCTAATAATGGATACCCGGGTGTGCTACAACATAATTCCGGGTCTCACATAAGAATGGGGAACTTGACCAATTTTCTTTTGTTCGTTCTTCTTAATCGTGGTATTATAAAAACTATAAATATTAATGTCGGACTGATTATAATATACTTTTAAAACAGCTCTGTTGTTAGCCAACCAATGAAAATATAGTACCGAATGGCGGCATTTTGGACGACGCTAACCGAATAGAGAACAAGGCCTCCGTGGGAGCACACCTTGCCTCCGTTACATCTGCTTGGTGGGTCCGTGCATTTCTTGATATACATTTGCGTTCATTATGCCAGTCTTCAAACACAAAACCAGTGTAAACTTTCTCTATAGAGCATATTAACAATAACTCGTCAAAAACAATCACGGTAAAAGCCTAATAACAAACATATAATCTTAGAATACTATTAGTATTGAAGAATTCAAATCTACATTGTTACAGATATAAAATTTAAATACATTGTGATGTCGTTAATCAAAAAAATATATTGTGTTGTCAAAAGCGTTTACAGGCATATAAATTTAATTTAAAAGCCCATTATTTTTAGAAATTCATAAAGACATATACAAATTTTAAAAGAAAATGTAATCTTGAATGCATATAAACATCATTAATGGTGTCCAGCTTGTTAAAAGCGTGTGGTAAAAGTAACAGAGTAGAGTGTGCTAGATTATTTACGTATCTCAAGCCGTGCGAACAACAGAGAGTATACTATGATATGAGCGAAACGCCAAAGCATCGCTCGTTGCGTTCTTTTCTGAACACCCTGGACTTCCACGTCCAACACCCGACATCTAGATACAGGAAACTATAGAGCGGAACACCTAGACACTCTGAACTTCCACTCCGACACTTGGGTATAGGAAACTACGGAGAGGAACACATGAACATCTTGAACTTCCACGTCCGACACCTAGACACAGTAAATTACGGAGTGGAACACCTGGACATCCTATATCTCTAAAAACTGTCACCTGAAATGCGAGGAACTATGTCGAAGTACACACATACATAATATCCATACACACGCGCTCCACATGAATGCTGTTACGTTTTTCATGAAAGCTAAAGACTTAATAATTCTTTACTATTGCGAAAGCAGCATTATGTTAACTGGAAATTCGGTGTGAACGGTACAAAATATATTTGATTGTGTTGTGTGTTCGTAAATTACCAACACCATTCAGAGTAGAAATAGGTATAGAAGGCAAAGTAGCCAATTCCATCCGTCGTGTGGAAAAATAGATGGACGTGCGAAGACGATGACGACGGACCTGAAATTAGTACATTATGATACAAGTGCGGAAAGTTGGTGATTCCTGACGAGTGTGACGAGGACTTTGCTGCCCGAGCAAAGCGAGGCTGACAAACGTCACACGAGTAGGAATCACCAACTCGCACACGCGTATCATATACTATTTTTTGCAACAATGTACGGAAAGTTCGGAGTATATGGAACAAAGAGAAGCATGAAATGGTCGAATCTTGATAATAATATATTCATTTGGTGCGGAAACTGTATACATTCCGTACAGCGTTGCAAAAAAAATCATCTCGCTCGCCATCTCAATACTCCCTGAACTCGTATATCAATCTCATTGATTTTGATGGCAACCAATTCAGAACTCTCGATTTCTGTAGCGAATGAACACGTTGAGTGCCTCGCGAATTTATAAGGACATCCCCGTCAGGCCACTCGCGCTGCTTAGAAGTGCACATATTTTACACTGTCAGTCATCGATGACTGACGTGACACTCAACGTGTTAATCAATAATTTTTTCTCGCACATTGCCTTTCATAAGATATTTGAGTCGAAACACAGGTACAAGAGATGCTTCGAGTAAAGAATCTCGGCGGGCCGTGCCCTTTACGGCGCGTTGCCCGATAATTGGCGCGAGACTCGACCGAGTCTCTTGATAAATCTATGTGGCAGCTAAACCTTGTCTTTTTCTAATTAGTAGCCGTAGTATGAAAGTGTAAAGAAAGTGGGAGCATTAGAAAAAGAGAGCGATTGACGACCACCTCATTCCTTCTTTGTTTATTCGAACGGTCACTTTTTCAAAAAGTTTGAAGTAGAGCTCGCGTAGTCCATGCTGTATGTCGATGGTGAAACTCTTCCATGTATCTCTCTTGCTCCAGAGCAGCTATAGATAGTTAAAGTAGGAATCGCGGAGTCCATACTTATGTCTATGCTTTTTCTCTTTCGCAAAATTCTTTTTAGTTCTCTTGTCAAAGCACAGATGTCACACTCAATACCAGTTCCAGAAATAGTCTCGACGATGTTGCCGAGACTACGATAGCTTAAACTCGTCCATGCAACGCTAGCAGACGACCAGCATACGGCGCATAGCTAGCAAGAGCCAGCGACGCTCGCGGGCGCCCGGGAGTGCTTTCGAATTTGATTTTACAACCGAAACTCACGAAACTTTTAACCAAAGAAGATAAAATCTAAACAAAATCGAAAATGGATCCCGAGGCATTCCTTGACATGGCCAATCAGGTTATAAAACTGAAAATGTTCCCGTACTTCGATATCGCACACTGTGTACTCTGTGCATTACACGTCAGAGAAGATTTAGGACCTGGTAAGTCTAAGCCCACCGGGCCAAATCTAAATTTAAATCTTTCCGTGAGCTGCTTTGAGATAGCGCGCACGTTTGCATCGCATGTATTTGTAGTTCTCGTTCTTTTATTTATTTGCACCTTCTATGAAGTACATTGACCTGAAATCTTAAACTTTCCTTGGGTTTTTTTGCATATTTTGCATTTCTATAAATTATTTAATGAACATCAATTTTGGAATTTTAAACGATGATAATATATGATAGCAGTGATAAATGTGATGGAAATAATATTTTTTTATATCGCTCTTAGGACCGCTTTTCAACTGAATCATTTCTTTTATTAAGTTATATAATATTCAAATAAATTTTTTTCAATATCGTTCAAAATTTATACATATGCAATTTATGATTGTTTCATGAACGGTTCACAATTCTGAAAAGGGATATTTTTTATTAACGTAATCTTTAATCACAATAATGGATCGAATTCGTAGAAAAAAAAATATTAATCAGTTAAAATGAATGAAAGATGTGTTTAGATTTTATTTTACATCGATTTAAGTAATTTATCATGTATTGATCTTTCATCCGTTCAAATCGATCTCTAATTAGCAATGAAACATTTTCTAATAATTGCTATGCTATTTTTATGATTTCTGTAATTACTCATCCAATTCTTAAACGAATGATTTTATCCTAAAAACCATACTCGTGCTTATGAACATAAATTATTTAAAATGTATGAGAAAGTAGTCATTTATCATTAACATATGTTTTTTTAAATACTTGTTAAAAAAGAACTCGAAAATTGAGCGACATTTAGAGATTCGTGGTATGTGTATTCTTTTGTACTAAGGGAAATTCTTGGCCTAATTAATATCTGTGTATTTATTTGCGTTAACCTAGGCAACTAAGCTGTTCTATTTTCGTATACAATTTATCTGTTGCGACGGGAATTATTCAGCGTGTATGATATGGCAGAGTGAATGACGGAAAAATTTGTAGTAAAAAGTGTTAAACAAATTAGTACTTGATATAATCAGTTGTTTTGTTTTTGAAATATTGACAACCTGGATTATCATTTTTCTAACTTGGTCTTAATTATACTAATACATTTTGTTTTATTTTAAATGATTCACGCAGTTTAGATTATGTAATTTTAAGAATCTTTGATCATTGAAATAATATACTTTCCAATGCAGTCAACGATGAAGGATATTTAAAGTGTCTACAGTGTAACCTTGCTTCTTGATTACTTCTTTTTCGGTCTGAAGCAGACCATTACATTCAAAATTACAGATGAATTTTCCTAGGAAAGGATAACATGATCCATTGGATAAAAAAAATATAGCTACTGTTCATGCATTGCATGTACATTAATACTATCTGTATATCTATAGTCTTAATGTAATTTCCATGTATTTCTAAGGATTCTGTTCGACCCACTTCAAATGATATATCCTGTTGAAGTGCTATGTTATTTGATGCATAAATATCAAATGTATGCATCGTTACATTGTTCTATATTTGTAGCTTTTATGAGTTGATAAAAATATATCTAAATTACTTTTGAAAAACAATTGAACATATCTTCATTTGATCTGTTGATTATATGGGAAATTATGTTATAATTATGTATGGTGTCCTATACAATTTACTTTATATATCACTATATTATTTTTTATAGTTATGCTAAAAGGCCTTCATAATGCATTTTTGTTAATTACATTGGCAGGAGCTCAGACATTCTCAAGAAAACATCCTTTATCATGCTGGCTTTCTACGATGCTCGTAGTTTTTGCGGGTGGAATGTTATGCAATGGTTTACTAGGAGAACCAATTCTTGCACCTCTGAAAAATACACCACAAGTGATAGTTGCAACAGTTGTCTGGTTAGTTTATATCACATGTGATTTATACATATATTTTTATAATTTTTTAAATCATATTTTAGATCATTAAAACATGAAATCATCCGATTGTGATTCTGTTTTATGTGGTGATGACGATTTACCATTCATTATTAGTCGACTACTTGTATAACTTTTACTATCTTTTATAGGTATGTAATATTCTACACACCATTTGACATTGGATACAAAGTTGCTAAATTCTTACCAGTGAAGATTGTATGTTCAGCAATGAAAGAAATATACAGGTAAATTAAATTTAACACTACGTATATGATAATTGTTACAACAATTAGCACTGAAATTGATAAAAACGCATTAATAATGGAAAGTTAATCAAATTCATTACACTTTATATCCATCATGCATTATGCATCGTCATAATAAAGATAAATCAGTTATTTATTTAATTTTTATGCAACCTAGCTCACAACATATACAGGCTGCTTCTATGGTCCATTCATAACTATACTCATTTACAATTGTGGTTAATCAATAGTACTATCGTTTTAAAGTAGTGCGAGTTTTGAATAAGAAATACTGTCTGATTTTTTAAAGATAAATTACTTTTAAATGAAAACAATATGTTCATACTGTAATGCTATGTAATTATGGAAATGTTCATATACATAGCTTTATTAAAAATTTCTTGTGTGGCACCAAATTAAAAATGAAACTCAGGTCATTAAAAAGTTCAAAGAAATTTGAAATATTTAAGGAATCAACTAAACAAATATACTTTTAAAATTCTATATTATACATTGTTCTAACTTCAAGTTATTTTTCTATAGAAACAATGCTGAGAGTTAAATTCAATATTCTATTATTGATTAACCAAATAGTAAATTTTTTATTTTTTTATCTCTATTGATAGAAGCAACCTCAAACTATCAAATGTTAAAGAAAATAAGAAGGAAAGACAAAATAGGAAATATACATATTTCATTTACAATGTATATGAGATAGCTAACATGACAGTTGGTACTTATACAATGCCAAATTGATCTACCATGCTTCATAGTTGAGCCTTTTTGTTGTATAATCTAAACACTCCAGTGAACATATCAATATATAATAGTATATAGTTTCTCCTATTGCTGTAGCTTTATGGTTTATAGTATAATTATTTGTTGACATATAACGCGGGGGGGGGGGGGAGAATATTGACTTTAACCCTTGGCATATCCACATGACTAGTACGATTACGTGTGCCAGGACTCCGCAACTTCGATACTCGTATTCGAACACATTTTTTTAGCATCATATTCGAAGCATATGAACAATAGTTTGTTTCAGTTATTTCGAAATATGAGCTGTTTTGCAGTTCATCAATTTTTGTTAACGAATTTCAACCGCTTTTTTGAATTTGTGATATCATCAATACTTTTTAAAGATAGTAATTTTCATACGGTGCAACGTAAGTACTTGTTAAGCAAAGATCCCGTACAACAAGGGTTAACCCATGGTTAAAAACCTGAAACGTGATTACGATAACAGAGAAAATTCTAAAACTTACAGCTCTTTGTAAGTTAGTCGTTCATGCCTAGTTTAAATTGCTTTCCAGTTAACTGGCACATCTCCTCATTGGAGGAGTCAGCCATAAGGAAAGGAAGGGAAGGAAGGCGTTCTAGTTAAAGAAACAGAAAGATACAACGCAACACAAAATCAATTCCCATTATTCCCATTACCGACAATCTGCTAGAACCAGCCATTTGTCAGGCTCCATTTTGTATTGCACTTTCCGTTTCTCAAGATCATATAGTATTCAACTACAAGATGGGGAAACAACATTAAGCACTTGTTCTAGTTTCGAAACGATGAAATTTTATCTATGAGTATATGTATTTACATGGCGGTTTTAAACCGGTTTAGGTGATACTGATTTAAAGGAATAGACAAATAATAGATATTTCTACTTGTAAGGAATATTTGGGATTCGTCAATTCATTTAGATTAGTATTAATTAAACCGGTTTAAGACTGTCGTGTAAACGTAGTCTATCTTATAATTCCACCCTTGAAATATCTGAAACTAATATATACAGGGTGACCCATTTTAACTTAGACAGTGGAATATCTCGAAAACAGGGAGTTATTGTAAAAAATGTTTGAGATAAAAGTTGTCGGGCTCGAAGGGGGCCATCTAGTGAGATACCTGAATTTTTAGCTTGGGGCCTGTGTTGGGCCCAAGTCCATTTTTTTAAATGGGAACCCCTATTTTTTATTGCAGATTCGTGTTGTATGAAAAAAAAATAAAAACGTTTTGTTCTTGATCATTTTCCGATAAACCCCCTGCGACAGTAGTAAAAAGGTCCCTGAAGTTGAATTTTGACATTTTGATAATCTGACTACATTGAAGCTACAGAATGCTACTCTGGCCAATCAAGGCAAGATCAACGCATAATTTTGGCAGGTAAAGACAAGATCTATTCAAAGATTTGGCCACTCTAGGCGAGATTACTTCTTTTTTTTCGGTAAAGGAACTCAGTCTTAACACTATGCCTTTCGGCGACACCACACTGGTGTCGTGCCCAAAGTATCGCTCAATGGCCGGCGACAAACGAAGTAATCTGAATTAGTGCTGTCGGCGCCAAGCGAAGAAATTTTTACGAAACGTGCGGACGGTAAAGTGTTAATGTACAAATTATGCGTTCATCTTGCCTTGATTGGCCGGAGTAACATTCTGTAGCTTCAATGTAGTCAGAGTATCAAAATGTCAAAATTCAACTTCAGGGACCTTTATACTACTGTCGCAGGGGGTTTATCGGAAAATGATCAAGAACAAAACTTTTTTATTTTCTTTCATACAACACGAATCTGCAATAAAAAATTGGGGTTCCCATTTAAAAAAATGGACTTGGGCCTCACAGGGCCCAACACAGGCTCCAGGCTAAAAATTTAGGTATCTCACTACATGGCCCCCTTCGAGCCCGACAACTTTTGTCTGAAACATTTTTTACGAAAACTCCCTATTTTCGAGATATTCCACTGTCTAAGTCCACTGTCTAAGTTGAAATGGGACACCTTGTATATGTAACTCTCGTCATATAGGCCCGTATTCATAGCCAGTGCTTGAGACGAAGCACAGTCTTAGTGCTCGTTTCCACCGACATTAATCGAAGTTTAAACTCTGGTTACCCTATCTTAAAACTATATTTAAAAAATTGAACCAGATTTAAACCACGTCGGAGGAAACGGGCACAAGACCGTAGATATAGTAATAATAACACATGGTAGAAGATGTCTTAAGATCGTTTTTAAAAACTTCTTTCCCTCCTTTCCTTATGGCTGACTCCTCCAATGAGGAGATGTGCCAGATCGTGCTTAAAACAAAGAACTGAATCTCAATACGGGCCATAGCATAGAAGGCTGTATAGAAAGCCGCTGTTTACGTATAGATGTCTCTAGCTGCGTATGCTGTGGACAGTAGCATTTGTAGGTTATGTCATTTTGAAGCGTGAACATTTTCCATTAGAATTTAGTCATCAGACTCAATCGTCTGTGTACAGAAGTGCTTTTATATGTATAATTGACCTAAAATGGAATGCGATAAGTTATTTTTCCGATGGATACTTCTACATTATTTTGATTTGCAAAAAAGTGCAGCTAAGTTCATAGATTGCTTGCGAAGCGTATGGTGAATTCGCTCCATCGAAAACAGTATGTAGAGATTGGTTTTGACAATTTAAATCTGGTGATTGTGACATTCATGACAAACAACGGCCAGGACCATAGAAAAAGTTCGAAGATGACCAATTGCAAGCTCTATTGGACGAAAACTGTGCTCAAATGCTTAAAGAACTAGCTCAACAACCCAGAGTCGATAAATCGACCGTTCTACGACATTTATAAGCCATGGGAAAGAAATCCAAAAAGAAGGGAGATGACTGCCACATGACTCGACCGACAAATGTTATAGCTAATCGTTTAAACATTGCGATTTCATTGCTTGCAAGCTACAAAAAGAAGAGTTTCTTGTGACATATTGTGACCGGCGATGAAAGATGAATTTATTTTAACAACCCAAAAAGCAACGTCAACATCAATGCGAAATATCCACGGTCACAAAGCATTGCTCTGAATTTGGTGGGATATGGTGGGTGTCGTGTATTACGAGCTGTTGAAACCGAATCAAACCGTCACCACCGAATGTTATCAACAACAATTGGAGCGTTTGAATGATACTTTGATGCAAAAACAACCAACAATTGCAGCAAACCGCCGAAAAGTGATTCTTCTTTATGACAATGCTCGGCTACATGCTGCTAAAGTCGTGAAACAAACCCTGATGGAGCTCGAACGGCAGGTGCTCCCTCGCCCAGCATTTTCTCTAAACCTCACTCTAAGCAATTTTCATCTTTTCCGACCGATGCAACACGATTTAGAAGATACACATTTCCATAATTACACAAAAGTCAGAAATTTGGTCGCTGAATGGATTGACTTGAAAGACAAATAGTTCTTTCGTCGTGGAATTCAACGTTCTGCCAGAAAAGTGAGAAAAAGTCGTAGCTTCCAAGGCAAATAATTTTATTAATATATTCCCATCTTTTACTACTGAAATAAATGCTCCAAAAACAGAAAAAACTAGCGGCTTTCTATGCAATCCTCATTATATATAGCAAAAATTTCGTAGTATAAAAGGTACCATCGGATGGTGCAACCAATTTTCTCGTAGATGTAAAGATGCTTAAGAAATTTCAATGCTTTTCATTTTTTTAAATGGATAAAAGATTTTAGATTTTCTCCCATGCGAAACTTTGAAAGACGTCGTATATAAAGAAGAATTAACTATAGTTGGTTCATGAGTTCAATATGCTTTTTTTACAGTTCGCTAGCAATGCAATCCTTAGTAAATCATGCGTGGTCTTCCGTCAAATAATGTAAATATACACAAAAATAGTACCTTGCTGGGGACTTCGTGTTTCCGATCTGCCAAAAAACAGATTAAACTCGTGTTCCGATTATACGCTTGAGAATACTCGGCAGTAGAGTTTAGGACTCGTTAAACTTGTCTCAAAGACCGCTGCTGTGCTATGAAAAGAAAAAAACATAACCTGCATGTCATATAATATGATATATTTTTCTACTTTTAAAAAGAATCACTACAACTTACTCGATATTTTATTCGGCGAATAATAGTTATTTTTCGTCAAAACAGTATTTATTAAGTCTCTCCTCCCTCCTCTCCTCCGCTGCTATTAAAAAATCATTGAATGTACGCCCTACTGAAATTTTAACATGTCTTCCTCTTTTTTTTATGACTGTGAGTTTTCTTGCAGAATGCATATATAAATATCGGAACGATCATTTTGTCAAATGTTAATTCCCCCAAACGTTTGGCAAAATGAGTTACGTGAAACATATTTTTCTCGCATGTACTTTAGTTTTTGAATATCCCCCACGAAAACACTTTCGTGTAAAAAATCTCGCCAAATATAAGATAGCTGTGAATTTCCTAACCTAAAAAGGAATACCTATATTTAAATAATGCATTTTTGTTCTATTAAAAAAAATTATTTAAATCATATTATAATTCCAAGTACATAAATCATTATATATCTGTGTATTATATGATCCAGCATTAGCTCATAATTTTGAATATATTTTCGAAATTGTTTATAACGTCTCCGCAACTCTTTTGTGTTATTGCTGCTTCTTATATTTAATTATGCTTTAATGGTCATTTAGTAATTAATAAAATGCTGAGAGATTCCTTACCGAGGTCCGTGCCCAAAATTGTACAGTACTGACTTCGGGCATGGACCCGCCAACTAGTACTCGATAAGGAATCTCTGAACGTTTTATTAATTATTAACCCGATCAGGTTACCGCTTTTTTTGACAGGTTATAGTGGGTCGTTTCAGACCCAAGGCATGAAACGCTGAATTATCAATTAAAAAATCTGGTAAAATTCCTGTACATTCTTGAACACTTCTTCTTTAAGGGCACGTCATAAAGATTGCAAAAAAATTTAAACAAATATTTTATTTTTAGTGATAAACACACCTCTCTTCCGGAAATGCAGACATTTACTAAAAAATGTATAACTTTTGAACAAATTGAGATATTTTAATTTTTCTAATTGCATTATGAAGTTCAAAAAGCGTATTTTCACGAAAAAAATCACGAACTCGATAGGAACAAAAGAAATGCTTAACTTTTAAGTGTCAATTAGCGCTTTTTTCGAAAGAGGAAATTTGAAGTTTCAAGAAATAACTCGATATATTTCGATGTATACACGTTTTATTTTTGTAGAAAATTATATATATTCATGAAGAAAAAATAACAATATGCTCACGCCTTGAATTCTATCATCTTATAATTACAAACAGTCTCTGCATCATGTGTAACGGTGTTCTTCGCAAACGGCCAACCTACACTTGATACAATATTGGTTCGTTTTCACAAAATGTACGCTGCGCCATGCTATAAGAGATAAAAAATCAATATATGACTCAAAAAAAGAAAAACCTTTTGAAAATACTTTTAAACTTCATGGAAATTCAAAAACTTACCTTGACGCTCAAATCGAGTTTGCACCGACGTTAAAATTATCGTGGGTCGTTTCAGACCAAACGCAAACTTAACCTGCTCACTACGAAGATCAGGCCGTCACTGGGAAAACGCAATTCAGCACAGAGGGTCCTCTAGTCCTAAAGTTTTTTTTAGAGTAGGGATAGATATTTCCAGGCTACACGGATTCTGAGTAATGAGACAAAAGAAAAATGCCTTGGGTCTGAAACGACCCACGATAACCGAATCGGGTTAAAATTATAAGCTAATGCTAGATCATATAATATGCAGATATATAGTGACTTATGTATTACTCTTATACGTACATTCAATATTCTTTGTTAGTAGAACAATAATACATGACTTAAATATAGGTATTTCTTCAAAAACTGAAAACTTCACAGCAATCCTGTACTTGGCGAAGTTTTTTGTAAGAAAATGTTTTTGTGAGGGTTAAGGTAAAATAATTACAATTAAGTATGGAAATTTAAGTGACGAAAAATATTTTCAAAGCTATGAGCCATAGAAAAAGAGACGGCAGTGTGTATCTACTGGCTAGCGCCTTGCTTCCACCCGGCCATAATTTCTACAAGGAATTGGGCGAAGTGTTATGCAATTTTATGAAATAATTATTTTCATTTTATCATGTGAATTAAAAGATATTGTGCCCAAAGTTATTAATCTTTAAATTACTATATACAGGGTAAAACATTTAAATCGAGACCGTCAAATAACTTAAGAAAAATATGAAAAATTTGTCTTATATGAAAAAATGTTTGAGACAAAAGTTGTATGGGTTTAACTCTTTGTGGACGGCTGTCTGCGCACAGCAGCCCAAAGGTTTTTACTGTTCTGGACGCGTGTCTACAGACAGCAGCCCAAGTATTTTAACCACTCAGAACTAGGATTTATATTTCATTTAGAACATGGACGTCTGCCTTTAGTCCACTACAGACGTAGCCGTATATTCTGCACTCTAGATTGATGTTTATTTTTGCGCCTTATCTTATCTTGATCTCAAATGCTGAATTCGTGCGTGAGAACAGCAGTCTTATACAAAATTTTAAAACCAAAAATTGAAATTATCAATAAAAAATCAGTAATAGATATCTTGTAAATCATTTAGAAAACATTTGTTTATGTAGTACAAAATTTATAAGTGTTACGATTTAAATGCTTCACCTTGTATAATAATTATAGCAATATGATTACCACTTTTTCTTTAATTTGTTCGTTGCCGTGGAATCACGTAATAGTAATATTTTTGCACTTTATTTTATGAACTTGAGCCTTTTTGCCACGGCGAGCGCTAGTAGTGACCCACGACGTCACGAATAATCCCAACCAAGGTCTGAAATGAAATTTAAGTCCTATAGTGAAAAGGGACGCGCAACGTTATATCAAATACTTTATTGATATGATTCATAATGGAATTGAACTTAAATTCCGTATAAAAGTCGTGACACTTTTGATGTTCAAAGTTATACAAGCATATTTTGCTAAAGTAGATATATTACTGTTAATTGGGTACTATATTAATTATACAATTATCTATATTCAGATGTAAAAAGGTTTACGATGGAGTAACACATGCTGGAAAGCTTTATCCCAATGCGTATCTCATTATGATTCTTATTGGAACTCTTAAAGGTAATATCTCATCTTTAATCACTTTCCATTTTGCGACGTCGTAAGATGTCTTTTACAATAATTCATATTATAGTGAACGATGTCGGTACTAGAATAAAACAGGTACATGGATAGAACATTTGAAAGTTAAAAATACTGCAAATGAATTAGTTATATAATAAGACACAATGGAAGATTTCGACTCCGACGTGTTGGTTTATCATTCCAAAAAAAACCCGGGTGGAAAGCGGTTAATGTTAATAGATTAATCGGAATTTTCTTTATGATATTGATTAATTTAATATATAATTTTAAGGCAATGGTGCTGGTTTCACCAAACTTTTTGAACGTCTTATACGTGGGGTCTGGACACCCACCGCTATGGAATTTATGCAACCAAGTTTGTACGTAATTCTTTTCTCTATAAAACTTAAAACAAAATGATATCATACATTTGAAACATACTATTTTTTTACAGTCCCACGAAAGCGTCAATGGTTGCTTCAATTATATTCGTCCTTGACAAAAAGACTGACCTTATTTCTGCACCTCACGCTCTCGTATACTTCGGAATTGTTATTTTCTTTGTGTACTTTAAGGTATGTTCTCGCATGTTCATTGCTGTAATGCAAAATAGTTAACACATATTTTATAATTAGTACTTTCACATTACAAACACATATGTGATATTTGTAAAAATTTTGTATTCAGTCTGGTAATTGTGACTTATCATACAGGGTGATTATTTCAACTTGAGACACCGAAATATCTCAAAAAATAAGCTTTGTGGAAAAAATTGTTTCAGACAAAAATTATTCGTGTCACTACTTGGGGTCCTTGATTGAAGGCTTGAGCTTAACAATCACTTACAGCTTTTGATTGATTGAATTAATTAAGCAACTCAAATGGTGAGGGGACTTACTTCAATTAAGCATTCCGATCTGTTTGGAATTTCAAACTCTCATAACTCTGAAAAAATAATGTTTTGAAAAAGTTACTCAGTTTTACATGTAGAATAACAGTCTGTAATGAAATATGGGAGTTTTTGTTTGAAAAAATAGATTTCACCCCATTTTCACCGATAAGGAAGTCATCTACAACTGAATCTAAAACGCCATTTTACGTCCTCCTCCAACACGAAAAGATTTTGTCTGAAATTGTTTTTTCTATGAAATTTATTTTCTGAGATAATCCAGTGTTTAAAATTAAAAAATTAGCCTGTATATTTGGGATGTCCCAATGATATAAAAATCGCAGTTCTATAATTACATAGGACATTTTATCGTAAGCTTTATGTATTTTTTGTTGCAACTGTAATAAGCTAATAAGTTTGATGCACAGAAATCACTCAACATATGTATATGTGTATCTAATAGCTTAATAATCAGTAGCTACAGTTGTTAGATTATCAAATATGATTACTTTTAGCGAGGCCACCCAAGTAATACTAAGGGTCGAACTCATAACTCTCTTTTATATCATCCCTGGCACTTCTATTAATCAATCAGCAAGCACAATTATATCCGAAATCTGGATGTTAATTGGTTAACGATATCTTTATCTTATGACCATTGTAAGACAGAGCTATAAATACGGATCTAAATGTTTTAATGAAATCTGATATATTTTCAGTTGTCATCTATTTTATTGGGTATCCATGATCCCTTTGTTCCCTTCGAGAATTTATTCTGTGCTCTATTTCTTGGAGGAATTTGGGATTCATTGGCTAAATTATTGGGACGAGGCCAAGCAAAGGACGAAAAGGCAGATACCAAAAAAGCTAATTAATTTCAACGGTAAGCACAGGTTTTATTTATATCATTATCTTATAACACACGTTTCGTTGAAACTAAGTTTATGTTTAATGAAATCCTCAGTAAATGTTATTGATAGAAACATTTTTGAAGTACATACAAATATTTTAAGTGATAATTGTGATCAATCAAAATGATTGACAACAATATCACATCCATTCAAAATATTCAGTCAAGCCTTGCGCTACATATCTTAGACATTATTCGATATCCGGCAAACATTTATAGGGGTTTTCATAATTTAATTTAATTTAAAATATTTCATTTCATAATCTAATTATTATTTTAAAGATAAGTACTTAGCCCCCGTATATTCTTTTATATGTGTGCTTTTATATGGGGAACAATAAAGGAGTACTTGTTGTTTATCTTAAATTAGCCTCCGTGTTTAACGAAGTTTTAGCTTATACCGAAAATGTTTTGCTCAGATTGAATTCTTCTGAGACCGTTTCTCATATTAGTTCAATAATGTATAATTAAATTATATTGTAGTGAATTATTTGTTAGACTCTAAAATTCAAACTAGAAGATGATAAAAAACTTTCATTAACATTATGATTAGACGATAAACATTAAATATTCTAGTGATATTAAAAGTATCTTACACTACAGCCTTTATTATCACACTGCGAGACATAATACTTATCTTGCAAAAAGTTAATAAATATACTATCACGTTATGGTTTAATAAGTATAGTAAAATGTTCTGTATAATTTTGGTGGGCATAAAACAATCATTCCGATTTAAACACAGTAACTCGAAAGAGATATCTCTAAAATTAAAAATCTATAAATAATAGCTGTTAAAAATGAATATGAATGTTTCAGAAAAAATATAGAAATTAATGGGTGCAACGAATGGACCTTCGATATATTCGATGCATATAAGCCGTGGATGAAATGAAAACTCGAACTAGTCAAACAACATTCGGTTCCTAAACTGTAAGAAATGACAAATTGTCATTTACCAAAGTACAATAATTTATTATAATTACTATCAACATGATAAAAGTGATGCGTTTTTAAAGAATGCAAGTCATTATAAGAAAAAATGATGAACAGTATTACAGCCAGCAACAATGTATAAATTTATGACCCTGTATAATTCTACACATAAGAAAATCTTAAGATATAGTAACATATTTTTGAGTAAATACTATTAAATTTTGAGGGATGGTCTTTATACACTTGAAGTGATAACATCATATACATGTTGGTATCATAGAAATTGATCCATGTATTACCTTAGCACCTTGTACTCAGGAAACACATTTGTCATATTTATATAATTTTTACATGGTTACCGTATAACGACATAATTTATGTAATTGAGATGTATTTGTGACATCATGTATTTACTGGGTATGTGCAACTCAAACAACACATATATATATATATATATATATTGATATATATATATATATATATATATTTCAAATCTATATTCCGTATGTATGACTCGTTTTTAAAACCATTATAAAATAACAATTACTATCTTTCCTGAGGATTCCAAATGCGAGTAAATTCTTAAAACACCCTTTATTGAACGTTGCTTTAACTATACAATTTGACTCCTATTAGTTAACTATGGTATTTTAAAAACGAGATGTAATTATGGATCAATTTTACAGATTTCTTACTTGTATATTCCATTTATCCAGTATAGACCAACTGCAGAGACATTTTGGAAATATCATATTTTTATTACGATTAGATTTAAACGAAAAACATGACTAGAAAAATGTGTATTATCAGGAATTGAATGATCTTGTTGTAAAGCGTAAATCGTTATATCGCTATCCTCTTTGACGACTATATCACGAGTTTTTAGCCATAGAATACTTTTCTCTTAGCTTGAAAGTATTCGTTCCTTTATTTTGGTGACAAGAGGTCTGTTCTCGTTACCTACATTTTCTGCCTTTTTCAAAAAGTGCAGATTTTCATTAGTTACTTAAAAATGTCACCCAATAAGAATTTGCACTTGTTGAAAAGTGCTGAAAATGTAGGTAATAAGAACAAACCTAGTTATTTCACAAATTGTATTCGTTCAACTTTTATACAGATAATAAATAATGTAAAATTTATAAAATCATAGTAATTGAACTTCAGGTTTCGTGATTTCCAATTGTACTGTGTGTGTTTGCTTCAAAATTTCAGGTTAAATGATCTTACGTTTGCTATAAAAGTTCTATTATATCAAACATAACATATTCAATGTGTTCGCTTCTTGCTGTTTTAAAAATCGTATAGTTTTCAGAATTATTAATGAATACCATTTATATTACCTATAACTTAAACAAAAAGAATCAGTTTCTTGTCATGTTTTTTTAATTCTTTGATATTGGTTTTAAACATGCCCATATTATATTCAGGACGATTAATAATGCTAATATTCGTTGAGAGTATATATGATAAAATTTAACCGCAAATATAATTGTGAACTAATATAATTGATTCGTTGATAATTAGATTAAAATTGAATATAAATATTTCAAATAATGCCGCATACGATTATTTTACTGAATGCTATTTGATGCAAACTATTTTGAAATATAAATGGAAGTCCGGAAAATCAAAGTCATCAAAATACATGACTATATTTGCGTACTTACGTGCAATAATAGTTTCAATAATTGCTTGATAAAGCAAGATTCGATAATATGTACTCGTATTTATGCCAAAATTGTATCAAATCTCTATTGTATTCTGTATACTGCGTACCAATATGAACACACATTATTATCCCACTACTTCAATGCGAATAAGAGAATAATATAAATTTGATAACTTTATATCACTGTTCAGAATCGTACACTCCGATTATGATTAATAATTATATCCTTAATTTGACAAGGTAATGATACAAGAGAAGATACGCATATACGTTCACCATCATACAAAATATCAAAGAATTTTTACGTATTTTACTTTGGTCCTGTTTAAAACGCTGTGGGTGCCGTTGAATAATAGGACATCTACGTAAAAACAATTTGATAATTTTTAATTTACACCTTTGTGAATTATACTTGACACACAAATATGCATATAACAATGTGTTACACAAGTATGAAGCATAATTGGTGGCGAAAGACACAGAGACATCAGAAAAAATGTTAATTGTAATTAGTGTGAGAGTGAATTTTATGATCAGTTGTGAACTACGTTAATATATTTCATTACAGAAAATAAAAACGAATTTATACCTTCGCAAGGCAAGCAACGTGCACAGCTGAATTAGGACTTGCGTATTGATTTTTCCATCTCATAAATTCCCATCTTAAATTTAAATAATTAGCAATAGCAGATATTTTATAGCTCTCCACAGTTTGATCCAATACACATTTTGTTCTGCTTAATTCCACTGGAATTTTGTATTAACATTTCTTCTATCAAAGGTCTCAAAAGAGACCTTTTAAAATTTTAACTCTAAAGTAATCGTTTTTCCTCATCTGACTCTTTGGCTTTTCTTATAATAATTGTTTAATTAATTTAGCAATATCTTTTTTCCTCTCCCCCTCCTGGATCTAAAATATGCATATGGAATATCTATTTCTATCATGAGGCGTCGTTTGACACCTCAAAGATTTTATAACATTGACTAATCTTAAATCATTCTACGCATAAATATCAATACCATAAGGTAACCATTTGAATTTTAATTGAAATTACGAAATCCCTATTGTAATTGTAAAAAAGATTAGAGAAGATGGTATGTGAAATGATAGGACGGAGGGAGCAACGTGGGATCTCCGTTTGCTCCATTTGACACCACTTTTAGCGCTACCTAAATTTTCACCTATAGGTTCAGAAGAACACGTCTGGAGACAATATATACATATTATCATTCCATCATTTTGTTCCAGTCACCCTGAACAGGTTAATTTGTTTTTTTTTTGACAAGCGATTGGACTAGCAGTAACAATACTTGTGACGTGAAGTAGGGATGCCAAGTAATGGGAAACAGATGCCTATAAGTTTCTTAAATGCCATCTTCTCGTAAGCGAAGAATATTTACTTTGAAGTTAGTTGAAATCAAATAAAAAATTGTGAAAAATGTGGAAAAAATTGACTGAAATTACCATTGCAGGTAAGCAGTACAAATATTTATAGCACTGCTAATTATAATAATATTACCATTTTTTATTTTTCTGATTATCAAATAAGACCAGAATAATTAAAAACAATATATTTTTTAACTATATTATCTATTATAATTATTGACAGTTATTTACGTTAAATGCAAAGGTGACGAAAGATACCTATTGATCAAAATACGTATACATAAAACCGCGGTAGAATATTGTTAATTATGCACAGTGTAGTGGGTTTAAGACAGCGAGGGATCGTACTCTGAGTCTTCTTTTTTGTCCTTTAAATTGGCTTTATACCTCCATTAACGTCAATTATCAAAACTCTTAATCAACAATATCGTGCCATTTACAGTGTTCATCTCGCACGATCGTTCCCTTTTCATTACAAACTAAATCGAACGGGAAGCACCAACTGAAAGTTTAATGCGATTTACTTCCACTGTAGCATATTATATAGCATATTACTCTCTGGACGAAATATCTTTATTGATTTTATTGGTAGTTCAATTTATAATTATGTGTTATTCACGTACACAATTTAACATAGACAATGCAAGATACGTTTGTATTTTATCCTTCAAGCTAATATTCATGCCGAATTTTAGAAAAGTAGACTGCCTTGACATCAGTGAAAGTTGCCTTTAATTAGAGTTACAGCGTTGGTACAGGGCTTTAATTAAAAATATAAACTATATATCATTGATCGGTTTATGACGTATCAGTGAAACACAATATGGGAAAATATGATTTCCTAGGAGTCAATAAGTAATCTTCACTTTTTCAAATCCTATTATTACTCACATGAACCCTTTAACTCCCGAGTGTTCCCTTACCTAAGTATAAGAAATAACTTAAAAAAAAGAATGTTAGATAATCTAATTTTGTATAATTTATATGTTAAA
The DNA here is from genome assembly GCA_030142595.1 of Trachelus iudaicus. NCBI lineage: Eukaryota > Metazoa > Arthropoda > Insecta > Hymenoptera > Cephidae > Trachelus > Trachelus iudaicus. The sequence continues at coordinate 71,521 of JARQTH010000541.1, forward strand.
TGACAATATTTTGTGTACATCCCATCTCAATTCTTAACGTTCCTAGGACCAAAGGGTATGTCCATGACACAGAAGTCCAAGGTGGTGTCATTTTTGACTTACCTTGCTTAATATTAAACCAATTAACATTGATATGGGTACGTAGATATTTTCCAAGTTGTATTCAGAATCTGAATCTGAGATCGAATACGATGGAAAGTTTTCCATTTTTTAAATTTTATCAAATGATGTGATGAATCTGTGTACCTGCCAAATCGTGGGTTCTTATAAGTGTTTCGATTGAGGCCAAAGAATTGAATTCTTGTGGGTTTTGTAGATAGATTCTGCAATGCAAATTCGAATTTCAGAAAATAATTTATTGGAAACACCAACGTACAGAATGTTCATATTCACACAAAAACCACCTTCAGCCGAACCCGGAAACAGGAACGAGGACGTGGCGATTATTGTTTCCAATATTGTTTTCACATTTCAACAAATTCAGAATCTATAACTTCTTGGTTAATTATTAAGCAAGCATGTCAATAAAAATTAAACGTTATATTGATGTAGTTCGCGGTCCTTCTAAACAAACAAAGCACTAGAACTGCCCAGGCCTTTTAGTCAACCCTAGAGTCTTGTTTACATTTGTTTATGCGGTCTGTCAGAACGTATGCTATTTTAATTGTAATTATCGTAATTTAATTTTTTATCGATACCTGAGGATCTCAAAAATTGAAATATTAACGAAAATTACATTATCAATAAATAGACTTTCGGCTTTAAAGCTTGTTGCGATCACGCGAGTGAAAACAATCACGGACGAGTTGCATACGGATTTTTCTGTACAGCCGTGAATAAAATTCATGTGTAATGTTCGATTTTCAGTGCGTAAAGTGTACTTTTTTTCATAGTGTATGTAATGTGAAAAGTACACTTTACGCACTGAAAATCGAACTTTAGACATAAGCTTTAGAAGAAACCGAATAGAAACCGATAAATTTTCAAGTAAATCAAAATCGCATTCCATTGAAGCATTTTGAGATACAGTACACCCGGGTTAACGTTCAGTATACTATGTTAGAATTTAAAGCTCTAAATGAAATAGCGCTATCCGGGATACATGTACGGGGCGAGTTTGGGGATTCGGGGAATTATCTTTTTACTAACACTTCGTAGCGCACCAAACACCAACGCTCCAAGTACAAAAATTTTGCGGTCCACTAGCGCTACGTTTGACACCGTCACTATGTAAATGGACCGATCGGAGCGAACAATCTAGATCGCTTGTATACAAACATAACTCCAAATTGTGTCAAACGTGGATCTACCGTTAATGATTAGTATAATTAATTCATTTTTTCCGTCGTACATATGTATATGAAGATGATGATCTGCAGAAAGAATAATTACATAACAGATCTCTGTCTCTGCATCCATTAATTTTATATCATACGTACTTTCCATTGTCAATTGGAACTAACTTACTAAGAATGTGAGGAATGATCAAAATTTTGAGTTGCCGCCATAAACACGGATCTCTCTCACTGACCCACCGTCGGAGGTGAAGCGTTCGTAGCGCGCTGGGAGCGAAATTAATGACGTCAGTTATGACGTCACAACAGCCGTTAGGAGCGCTACAAAGCGATATGTGGACCGACCGTTGCGATATTACAAATGCTTTGAAGCGTTCAGAATACCAAGTAGACCGCACACAAAGAGTTATCAATCTGAAACTACTATACCTTCTTTATGGGAACCGGTATTCATTATGGAAATACAGGAAATGGCATCGTCCCACGGAATATGCGAACGGGAATTGTTTATACAAGTTAATTAAGTTGATACAAATTAAGTCGAGGGAGGTATTATTAAAATATACATATAATATAGCTATAGAACCTACCATTTTTAGATTCTGCTTCATCCTCGTACAGTCTTCTCGCACCTGGTTGTGGTTGAGAAGTGGTGCTCGTGGTGATGATGATGATGATGATGATGATGATGATGATGATGATGATGATGATGATGATGATGATGATGATGATGATGATG
>JARQTH010000545.1:0-10637 GCA_030142595.1 Trachelus iudaicus
ACAGTACGTTCCTGAGATCCTCTGAGCGATAAAAAAGTAGCCAATAGGAATATTAGAGGAAGAGAGCTACTGGCCGCTCCTCAGTCTCTCTTTGTCTATTCGAGCGGACATTTTTTCAAGGAGTTTGCAGTAGAGATCGCGTAGTCCATGCTATGTGTCGATGGAATTTAGTTACGACTATATCTATCTTTGTCGAAACGTGCTATTAGTCAAATGTTTTTAAGGGGGCGGCCGTAGCACAGTGGTTAAGGTAGCGGATTCACGACCGAAGGGTTCGGGGTTCGTGCCCAGCTCCCAGCGGCATTCACGAATGGATTTTCATGTGAAAACTTAAGTGAGTATTTATACGGATTTCGCCCAACACTGTTCGGATTCGGTGTATAAACTTTGTAGGTCCTCGCGCTGAGTTAAATAAGGCCCGTCTCGCAAGGTACATCGCCATCTAGTGTCGAACTTCCAAACTTGATTATTAGGACCAGTTACTTGCACATGTCCCCCATTGGAGATACAGCCATAAGGAAAGGAAGGAAGGAAGGGAAGAAGTCAAATGTTTTTCGCTCAGTGACGTATCTGGGGAAAAACTTACAGGGACGTGAAATGACATAAGTGAGTGTCAGACCATTTTGTTTCAAAAACAATGATTTCTTATGGATATATTTTATTTTATAACTTTTTACGTTCTCCACAATGAAGATTTAAAATTAGAAAATGTTTTTCTTGTTCGTAAGATTTTTTATCCCGAAGTTTTTGGAAAAATCTTTGTTCAGGGTTGAATAGAGAAGAATACCAATAACCATAGATATAGAAATACCGGGATGGGTACCGAGATACATTAAGTCTACTTGTGATTGCTTACTATTGGGAGCAAGCGCAGTGATGTAACAGTGCTACGCTACGTATGCACAAGGAGAACCAATCATAAGCCCGTTTTCTTCAACGCTGTTCAATATATAATCTCCGTTTATCTTCGAAGTATAAGTCCCTGATTGGCTAATAGCACAGTTAAACCGAGTTTATACATTGAACCGCTTCGAAGAAAACGAGCGATAGTAAGACAACAACCAGCTTGAATTTGATTGGTTATGTAGTGAGCTCCCCTCCTACCCTCATTTTGGCCACACTCCCCTTAACCAAAGTATCAGATTATGTTCCATCCCCTTATTTATATATCTACGATAACAACGGCTGCCTCCAATCGAATTCCTCCAGTCTTCATGTAACTCGCGTTTCGCGTTAGATTGGTTAGGTTTTGTTAGATCAGTACAATTGTGCACTTCCGCATTGAGGGGAACTAGATATTACGAAGTAAGAAAGAGATATACATATCTCTGTTTCAGCATGTTGGGGCCACTTTTAACAACGTCATTCCTCTTCCAGGAGTATAAATTTTACGTTTGACACCCTCTGATCGGGATTTGCGTTCAAACACGCAATGGACAAATCTGACTCGGCTGTCACCCGGTTTAAGATTGTGGAACATACAAATTTGCGTACATAGTTCACATATAGTCATTCGACAATTAAAAAAGTATTATTAGTTCCTCCGCACGTCCACGCGCCACACGGCCAAACACAGCTCAAGAATCTCACGCGTAGTATTACTATATATACTCGACCAATCAAAATCGTGGAACTGCTTCGAGGGTTCTACGCTAAGGTGGCGCGCCGACATCAGAATAAACGGGAGGCCACAAAAATTGGCAATCTTACTCATCTCCGTACACTGCTGTACACAGTAAGAAATCAAATATCATTACCGGGCTTTCGTGCCGTTAAGCTTTAATTTTTGAACTGCTGGAACATTATTAGTGTCAAAAATCGTAAGTAGATAAAATAAATTTAATAATATATACTAACAAAACATGTTTATTCTATCAACAGTTAATTTTAATTTAAAAATCACGTTTAACAAAATATTTCGTTGATTTTCAATTTTAAGTTCAGTTATATTTATTTATTTATTTATTTCACCAGAGTAACATACATTATACAAAAATAACCTAGCAGAGGAGCGTAAGTTCCTGATCGCTAGTCCGTTATACAGAAAAAGCCTTATTCTACTAGAAGCATTTGTAGTGGATTTATACTCACATATTATCCATTATATATGCTCAACTTATAACTAAACTTACAACTAACTTAAAACCTAAAATAAACATTTAATTTGTTAACAATTTCAAATTTGTATAATAATTTTATCACAAAATGGCATATAATTATATTTATATTTATTTACTGTCTTGCTACGTTCCCAGTAGCTTCCGTTACATGGACAAGCCAACTGTAAATGCTTTATTTTATAATTTCATTTCTTTCCTGTTTTGTGAGACCAAGGACACTTACTGGTATATTGTCCTTGCTTACAGATTTGACTTTGTGTAATAGTGAAAAGAGAAGTGGTTTAATTTGTTTACAATCAATTTTTACTGTCGTGGTCATTTTTGTTTAATTTTGCATATTTACACCAGTTAAATGTTTCCATTAATCCATACTCTTATTTTATCTAATACAGATTTTTTATCCATATCTAGATCTCTTAAATTATTTGGTAGTTTTTTATTGCTTTTATGTTGCTATTTTTTTCACTTACAGTTTTATAGATTCTTGGAAGCATAATTATTTTATGTGTTATTCTGCTATTTGAATTTATATAGATATTTCTTAGATCTGTATAGTTAAATTTAAGGATTTCAAATGCAAATAGCTGATTTAGATTCATAGGTTTATTATATGCAAAATTGTTCTTATATACAATTTTAAGTAGCCTGTTTTAAGTATTTTGTATTAGAGATAGGTTATTTTTGTAGGCTCCACCCCATGCAATAATTTCATAGTTTATAATACTATGAAAAAATGCATAGCAGACTATTTTTAAAGTATTTATTTTCATAAACTTGGATAACTTGTGAAAAATGAATTAATGTTCGTTCCATTTTAAATTTTAATTAAATATAATTCCAAGATATTTATATTTTTCAACCCTTTTCAATTTTTCATTCATAACTTCTATCTAAAAATTAATAGGAACATTATCGCAGTAATTTCCAAAAGTAATATATACAGATTTATTTACATTCAGCAATGTTTTATTTAGCACTAACTAATTTGCAACTTCCTCGATATTGTTATTCATCAATTCTTCTACTATTATACTTTCCATGTTTTACCTGTGGTAATAATTGTTGTGTCATTGGCATACAATAGTATTGTATTCTCCAGCATTCCATTTAAGAGATCATTTACGTAGATTATAAATAGTAAAGGCTCTAATATTGTGCTTTGAAAGACACCTGTATCAATATTTTTATAATCACTTTCATTATTTTGTAGTCTGACTTTCTGCTTTCTATCTTTAAGATAACTTTTAATTAAATCGTGTGCAGTTCTTGTGATTCCATAAGCGTATAATTTTTCCAATAGAATTTCATGATTTTCTATATCAAAAGCTTTTGCTAGGTCTAAAAATGTGACTGCAATTGGTTTACTTTTATCAAGATTTTCATAAATTTTGTTTGTAATGACGCTTAACGCATGTTTGGTACGCTTATTTTTGGTGAAACCATATTGTTTTGGATTTAATATTATATTTCTCGTTAAGAAATCAGATATTCTATTATATATTATTTTCTTAAAAATTTTTCTAATATTAGAAATGAATGATATCGGCCTATTTGCAATATCATTTTTACTTCCAGACTTGTAAATTGGCATTACTTCTGCTACTTTTAGTGCATCAGGTCAGTTTGATTTTTCAATACAATTATTAAACATTTTTGCTAATGGTTCAATTATGTAATTGGATATTGTTTTTAATGTTTTGGCAGTGATCTTATAAATTCCACCATTTTTATCTTTCATATTTTCAATTATTTTATTTACTTCGTGTCTGTCTGTTGGTTTTATCAGAACAGAAATGGCGTTTATAGGCCGTAATTTTATTGTTTTGTTTTTTGTATTTTTTTGTTTTTACTCATTTCGCTACTAATTTTGCAATAATAATCATTTATGGCATTCGTCATTTCCTTTGGATCTTTAATTGTTTCGTTATTGGCATTTTTAATTTCAATAATATAGTTGTCTTTATTCTTTTCATTGCCTAGCTTTGAATTAATTATTGTCCATATTGTCCATCTTTTAATATTTTATCTAATATTTTTAAATAGTTTTTATATTTTGTTTTCAGACTTTCATTATTCGGATTTTTTTTTAGTTCTTTGTAGAGTATTTCCTTTCTGCAGGATTTTATTATTGATTTAGTTATCCAGTCTTTTCTTGGAATTTTTTTTTGTTTTCTACTATGTTTTGTGCTCTTAGATTCAGCAAGACAATTTTGAATCTCTTTAATTATTAGGTTTACTGCTTCATTCGGATTCTCTATTGATTCGTATTTATTCCAATTGATCATGCTTGCTATTTTAGTTAGTTTCTTATAATTATACTTAAAATTAGTCTCACTATTAGTATTTTCTTCTTTTCCTAAGGGATCAACTGCCTTAACGAAAAGTGGAAAGTGATCAGTTATTGGTATATTCAATTTAAAAGTTTTTGTTTGTACTTTTTCATTTTTTATAAATATATTGTCTATGCACTTTCATTAGTTGGATCAGATGGTCTAGTCATACACGCAAAACCAGGGAAAAAACCTTTTTCTAGAAAATTACTTAAAAACTCCATACTATTGTTGTTGCAATCAAGTATATTAATATTGAAGTCACCAATAACTAAATGGTTTTTAACTTTATTTTTAAATATTAAGTATTTTTTTAGATTTAACATAAATTCTGGGCTGTCGAAATCGTCTGATCTATATACAGCCGAGATTTCCAAATTACTGCCATTATTTAGTTTAATATTTGTGTTTAGAATTTTTAGTTTTCCCATTGCAATTATCTCATTCATTTGATTTACGTTCTTTTTTATATATACGACTACACCATCTGATTTGTTTATTTTGCTATTATTATAATATATATTATATCCACTTAAATTGTACATTTGATATTTTTCCAAATTCCATGCTTCTGAACATACAATTGCATAGGGCTTGGTCTTGAGCCTCTTAATAAAGATTTGTTGTTTTTCATAATTAGCATTTAAACTTCTCATGTTTACATATAGTATCAAACTGTGATTTGTTTTTATATCCTTATTAAGAGACCCGAGATCATCATATGAAATAGCCTGTTAGAACACTCGATTTTGTATATCCAATAATACATCATTTTGTAACATTATATTAAATAGTTTACAATTAAGTATAAGTACTTATTGCGTAACCTTTCTTGGGTCTTGTAGATGATATATTTCCATGTCTCAATTTCTTATATAAGTATTCATTACTTCCATAGGGTAACAACTCTTGACTGTCATGTTCATTTTGGCTTTCAGATGTTAGTTTCCACTTTTGATAATTTCTTTTGTTGATTTCTACTTTACCAATATATCTTGGTAAATCAGGTTTTACTTCATAATTCGTTGAGTCTATATCTTTCCTGATTTTAGCTTTTAATATTTCACACTTGCTGCTGTCTGTTGCTGTGTGACTGGTATTATACTTTATGCCATATCTGCTATTGCTGAAAGTGAAGTTTGAGAAAAATATTTGTTACGTGGATCTAGTTACATTGTAAACTCGTTAAACAATAATTAAGTCGGATCTAATCACAGATCACCGTTTGTTGTCACACTAATTTTTCGTACCTGGAAAATAAAAAAGGAAACTATTTGAATTCACAGCAGTGTGACAATGAAGGGATTAGAATGTTAGCAATAAATGTAAATCAGTAATATAAATATATTAAAGAACTTTTTCTAAGGTAGATTGTTTGCATTTGATGTCGAAAAGCTTTGACTTATATAGGTCACAGATATATGAATGTCGAGTCTGATGGCAGATCGTAACTCCAGTGTATACATAGGAAATACATTGAAATATTAATGAAAACTGATCTTTGGAAGAGTATTCTTTTATATTAAACTCTTCGCAATAAATTTTTGAATATTTATATGGTCAATTAGCATTATCCGTTTTTTATCATAATATATTTCTTTTAAATGCTCATGGTTGTATTTCAAGGTTTATGTTTGGTTAATTAAAGACTTTTCATTACATTAATCCATTTAGAATTCTGCTTAAGACTTTTACAATAAATGGCTTAGTTTCTACCATTCTGAATTTAAACAGAGTTAAGCAGCCTGATTGGTCAATTCCATTCAACTCCTGTACATGATTGTTTAACTCTGTTAAACTGTTTTTTTTGTCTTTGAGATCAATTATTATTGTTAATAATATTTTTTATATATAATATTAATAGGGTACTAATGAAACAAAACATCAAATTGTATACTTTAAGGGGGAATGCTACTGTGATGGGTCAAACACTTGTCAATTTTAGGGAATTATTTTTTATAGGTATAATTAATTATTTAAGCATCGGGTAAAGGATACTTTATTGAGTATATATTCAACTACTAAAATACCAATTTTTATTGAAAAATATTAAAAGTTTACAATTTGATTAGCTTCTATTTGACAATAAAAAAAATTTCTCACAATTTTCCCATTGAAATTTTCAATATTTATATGAATGTAGCTATCTTTATGCGTGGTCTTTTTTTTCAAAATGGCGGCGGTTTTTCAAAATTTTTCATTTTTAACTTTTTTATTTAAACGGCATTCAAAAATAGTAATTATTAAAATTTAAAAATTGGTCACGCATAGACTTAGTCACTGCGGATATGAAAATTTCTAAAAAAAAATTTTTATCCGTTTATTAGTCTTCAAGTATTCGCTGAGACATGGTCGAAAAAAGTCATTTTGAGAAAAACGCGTTTAAAGTTTTTGTAGCGTTTTTCTTGATATAAAATAAAGTTTCAACTCAAATATTGATAATTACATTAAATTATCTATTCCTGAACCATATTACAGTTCTTCATTGGCATCTCCAGTGTCATCCTTGGCTGTTTTTAATTTTTTATGGGCACTTCAAAAGATCTTTGTATATTGGAAATATTGTTTCAGCAACATGTTCCAGAAGTGGTGGTTTATTAACAAACGACTCCAAGTTATTAGTTGATGCAGTTCGTTGAAATTTGCATTAGGAGGCAATGCCTTTAGGGCAGAGAAAATGTCATGGTTGTTCCTCTGATGACATTTTAGTTTACTAAATCCCACATTATATATGTCATCAATATTATATATGTCAGTAATATGTGCACAGCAAGTAATTTGAAGAACAACTGAATAATGGCTAAATTTTCAAACTGGAATTGAACGCATAGAATTCTATACATTAAAAACAATCTATTAAATACTGGGGGAGGATGGGATCCTAACACAAAAGTTATTTCACTATAGAAAAAGAATAACATTTCATATATTGTGAAAGATGCAGACACCTGTCTAGCATGGGAAAGCGAGTCATAACTGGCCGCGCAACCTGTTCTGACTAAATTGACTGTAACTTAGTCAGTTTTCGAAATTTTGACTTGAAATTTTTTTTACATCTTTTTGAATATGTATACTATAGGAAAATGTAAAAAAAAAAAACGAATTTTATGACCTGTCACAGTTGTGTGTTCCCCCTTGATGTCTTTTAAAAATTTTGCTTTCGATTTATAATATTAAATTTATAAAAGAAATATAGGTTAATATACTTTTTTTTTCCAGGAAAACTACCATTCTCAAAGATAGAAAGGATTGTATTTCCAAAAAATTTAAACAATACTATTGTGATGCCACGAACAAAGTATCTAAAGAAGTTAAAGAACTTGCCGGTTGAAATAGATGAATGTCAATCTTTGATTCGAGATTTTCAGAAACAAAGCAAAGTTCGTATTCAAAAATTTGAAGCTGACAGTAAAATGGAAATTAAGGCTCTGCATACATACATAAAAATGATAATATCTAGTATGCCTGTTGAATTTCTCGATTTTACTTTGAATGACATACTAATCATGGAAACATCTGACAAAGAAAACAGTGATTCTATAAATATGAACAATGAAATAGTTCCTGCAGCTGCAGTACCCATTACTACACAGAAATTGAGCAAAACTGTTTCTGATGATGGTTATGATACAGAGCGTGGTACATCAAAGACTAGGATTATCAGGTTTGTTGCAAGAAACTGAAGTTCTTTAATGAAATATATTTTCAGTTTATTTACTATACTTAATACTGTTAATTGAATCACATATCAGATTAAATGGTACCTGTAACATGATTGTGAGGCAGTTGTTATTATAGATATTTAATAAGGTAGAATTGTTGACTGGACATGTTTAATTAATTCTTCTAATTGTTGACCATTTGCAAACACCGTAAAGAAAAAAGACTATTTGTTTTATGACGTTAACCCGTGATTTAGGTCCTCTTCACATATGTTATATCTAAATTTAGATATTTGGTATTATGTCAACATTTTGGTGAACATTAGTTTCCAGCACATATTAACAAAAAAAGAATAGTCAAACGTATAACAAGGAGTTGAAATCAAAGTGCCCTGGAAGATGTATTAAGTCAAGGCATGATTCTTCCTCTTTTTTGAATTTTAAAGACAACACGAATGTTAAACGACAAGACATGTGTTTCTAAAGACGGGATTATGCCCTGATTTGATGCATCTTCCTGCGCATTTTGATTTCGTCTTTTTATAAGTTTGATTACTCTTGTTTTTAATATTCCCTAATAGCTGATATTCATCAAAATGTTATCATAATATCAAATATCTAAATTTAAATATAATGCATCTGAAGAGGACCCAAATCACGGGTCGAAACGTCGTTTCTTGTTACCCTGACTGCAAACGGTCAACAACTGGAACAACAATTAATGGACATATATCGTGGAGGATTGCTTGATAATAGGATTTATAAATATAATTCATTTATTTCGACCTTTCGGTCTTGAAATAGGACTTGGGTACATATAATGTAATTAATAAATATTATGATTTCCGGATGTATATCGTGTCTAGTTTAAACGTATTGCTGACATTTCGCAAACGTTTCAGTCTGCATCATCAGGACTAGGGACTTTCAATATGGAAATTCCCGTGTTTCAAGGAGTCCTTAAAGAGGTTGCAGCGCTTCACACTAGTCAAATCAGTGCTAAATTTTAGTAATAGTTTATGTAAAATTTTTTGCATTATGTAATATTGATGGAGTGTCATTTGTGTTACTGCATGTTTCCTTAATCTATAGGAATATTAATACTGATTGATTTGCAAAGATATGATTAACTATTTAATGTTAATTTCAGAGAAAGTATGTTTTCGTTAAGTTTTTTCCAAGAATAATCCGTAATTCTTCACCGTTTTAAATGCGGAACCGCTTATTCTTTTTATTAAAAGATACTTCACAAGTTGACCTTTTAAATATTGGATAATGCTCACCGTTTAAATATGACAGTCTGTTGTTTATCCAGCGAAGAAATGTCTTCATAAACAAATGGCTATAATTCTTAAACCGTTAATATGATCAAATAACTAGACCGTGAATTCGTAAAAGATTATTTCATTCAATGTCTCATGTCTCATTCAAATCGGTAAAGAATGACGAATTATTCTCAGAGAAAATTGAAAAAAAAAAGTACCTGTTCGGAAATCGACATGAATTAGGTAATATTATTGTAAATTCATCGCTATGAATGTTTCTATGAGTTATGGGCTCATGTTACAATAAATTCACCCTTCACTGCAATTAATTAATTCGTAAAACTTTGTAAAAACGATTTAAAAATTTAGCACTAATTTGACTTGTGTGAGACGTTCCAATCTCCTTAAATACACGTCTTTACTGTTCTGGAACAAATGAATCAGTCAATTTAAGATTTTTAATTGATCAACTGGTTAGTTAAAAACTGGGAGGATGGTATGCCAAATCGAAGTGACCTGATAACCTCAGTCTCAGTTGAATTTATTCAAATGTTCCACGATTTCTAGACCTTTATGATGTCTCATTTGAAAAGTAACCTAATGAGGTAGCCAATATTTCAGCTTTTTCATATTGGATAGAACTCCTGTATTCGTACAATATTTTGCCTAGGCTGACTGGGAAAAGTGACTGAGTTTGGTATACCGCTGCTGTTGTTTTATGCGTTTACTGATTTTCCTCTGGGTCTCTCCCGTGTACACCTTGCCTCACGAGCAGGAGATTTTATATAATCTTTGTGAATTCAAGGGTGTTGAGGGGAGGGGGGGGGATCTTTTATCCTTAGGACTGGCATGTAATTTTGAGATCTGTGGTTTGAAGATCACTTTGGATGTTATGTTTTTTAAGGACTCAGCTGATGCGGTCGGTAATACCTTAAACGTACGGTAGGATGGCCATCGTTGTTTTTTCTCTATCCTGTTCTGGGGTATCCATGTTTTTGGTGCCAGATTCTACTTTAGTTGTCAACGTTGGATAATATGGTTGATTTTCTTACTATTGTAACTGTGCTTGGGCAAAACCTGAGTGACATGTTTCAATTCTGTATCTAGGGTCCTAGGTTGGGAAATGCTCAGTGCTCTGTACAGTTGCGGCAATTGATGATCGGAAACCCCTCCAGCGCTTGTGTCTATCCCTTACCCCCACTCCTTCAGCTAACCACAACAAGTAGCGGATTATAGGCGTGACTATCAAAACGTATGGAT
>JARQTH010000546.1:11096-22262 GCA_030142595.1 Trachelus iudaicus
TGCGAATTTTGGCAAACGGTTTGCGGGAGGGTACTCAGGGCACCGCCAGCCATCGCCCACTTTCCGGTCCAAAAGTAATTCTGGGACACCCTGTATATGTAGTGTTAAAGTCAGAAATAAATAACCAAAGTGCCAGTTAAATAGTCTGATGGTAGTCTGGGTGTTATCTTCGACTAGGAAAACAATGGTGCAATAATGTGCAATGGTGCAACGTGTTAACACGTTCGCAAAAATCTGGACAAAAATGGAGCAATTTCAAATCAGTGTGCACATTATTACAGATCTTCACGCTGTTTTAGTTTAAAATAATGGTCACAATGTTGTAATATTGTAATGGGCCACAGAAGTGCTACGATGGGCCACGCCACTGGTGTGGATCAGTTGACTCCGGTCGTTAAAACTACAATTTAAAAAACTCTATGTCACAGAAACGAGAACAGTTAACGCATTGAGCTTTTTATACTATTCTGTTTCTTCCGTGAACAATTGTCAAATCAAGGGGCCAGGGAAATCGTAATCTTCCCTTATTCCATATAGAAGTTGAGTATTTCGTGCAGAGTTAATCATGTATTGTTTGCGTCCAGAGAGAATTGTGTATAGTTTTTTATGTATAGTTACTCCGTACGCAACTATGATTTTACTATTATCCACCGTATAGAGTTCATCCGTGTAGACCTATACTCCCAGCTGGAGCTGAGTTTTGTTACTCATTTTATTGGCGTTGGTCTGTCATTTTGAATATTTCAATTATTACCTCAAAATTTGAATTAGAAGTCCAAAAATAACTCAGGTATACCGAGTTTCAAAGAAATTTAACATGATAACTGATTTTTTGAAATTTTATGTCCGTCATTTTGAATTTTGCAATTTTGAGCTTAAAGTCAGAACCAGTGACCCCAAAAACCCTTCGATAGCAACTTTAAAAAAAAATACGTAATTTTGTGCTCAGTGGGTTTACGAAAACTAAAATTCGACATGGCGCTAAAAGGGCTAGAGATTGAAATAATTATTACTTATAATGGATTTATTTTTGTATCCTCTAATTTTCGCTTTCGGGCAACGAGATGATATACACTCGTGCAAGATTCCAACGATGTATCTGACTGTGACATGGTCCTTGCAAGTCTGAAATAGACAATGAAACTTGAATTAATCATCAATTCATCCGAAATAATACAAATGCATACATTTCAGTTAGGATTTAATATTATTCTAAAACGCGAATGGAAATGGTTCATGGAGAAATGAATGGAAAATATACGATGGGTCCGTTTAGTTCTTTGATATAACCGCTTTAGTATAGCCTGCGATGCCTCATGGGGACGGTTTTTAACCTACAGGCAGCCGAGATGACACGTTTTGGTGTCATCAATTTTTCCTGAATAAAATTTATCCAAACTTAAGGTTAATATGCATAAAACCATTCAGTATACAGTAATGTCCAATTGAAGCGGAACACTACAATTCTTATGTATTTCTGTGAAACCATGACCGATTTTAAAAAACCACGACGTATCTTTTTAGGAAATTTCCTCCCTGTTCGAATAGTAAAAGTTTTATCCTGATCGGATACAAAATAGCTGAACAGCAGGGGTTTGAGTAAATTAGTCTATTTCGGGACTTTTTGAAAAGTGCGAGAACTAGTAGTTTCGGAAGGAAATTTATATTTCTAATTATGGCACGAGAGAGAGCATCCTTTGGTAGTTAAAAAACACCCCCTTTGAACCCCTATAGCATCACTTTGGGAGGAGTTACACCCCCTTGAAGTGAAAACACTTAATTGGCCATAACTTCCGAACGCGCCGATCAATCTGGTCCAGTTTCTCCGTGATATCATCTTTAACGATACTGCAGATTCTCACAAAATTATTGTTCTCGGAGATGATCTCGTGATGGAGATCTCGAGATGTCGCAAGCGCACCTGAAGCTTTCCCGCAATTTTTTATCAGGAATGCGGTGAAATAGAAGTTTCATATTTATTGCACGTTGTAGCTGAGATTTCAACGATTAAAATGCGCTTATTAAATCCAAAAATGAGTTTGTTAAGGGGTTAATTTTTTCATTTGAAAAACTGCCTAAATTTTGCGAGTTCCGCTCGCTGAGTTGTACTCAGGTGACTACAACTCTATCACGCGCGCCAAGCTATTGTCACCCGAGTACCTCGAGCAAAACTCGGAAAATTTAGGCGTTTCTTCAAATGAAAAATTTAATGCCTTAGCAAACTCATTTTTGTATGTTTAAAATGTTCTCACGCTAATGTTAATCTCTAGACGCAAAGTCAGCATTAGGCGAATGCTGACCTTATCTTAAGGCGTTACAATAAGAGCCATGAGAAGCATCTTGTGAGTCACAGCGGAAACTCGTAAAGTTCCTAGCTAGGAGTGAAGTCCTGGGGTGTACTGCATAGTCGCGAATAGTTAGATTTAATGTTCCTTTTACTATAAAATTTGTGTATTTTCTTCATATTTATGTCATATCAACTTTAATAAACTATAATCGTTCTTTATATTATTCCAAATCGGTATAATTATTTATTTGTGATCCTATAGAACTCATAATGGCATAAAAATCTATGCGATGTAAGGTGTAGGAGGAGGGTGAGTTATAGGACACCGAAAGTTTCATAAAAATGAAAACGAATTTTATTCTTATCACTAATTACAGCTTAAATATGGCCTAACTTAATCGCACGAATCTTAACCTGCTGTTGGGTGGGTGTGCGGATGGGGTGTATGTGAGTGTGGAGCCTGTTGGTTGTCAAATCCCTGCGGCCCTTAATAGCTCCCTCTCGCTCTCGCTCTCTCCCTCTCTCCCTCTCTGTCTGTGAGTACAACTGTCATACCTTCTTTCGCTCCTCTATTTTTCAAGCCGTATTCTACTGCTTCTTGCCTTCGGGCGATTATGTTGCAAGGCTAAGTATGTCCTATTTCTGCTTTCCACTCTGTTATAAGAATTTGCAGGCACTTCTCCACTTTCACGGCATAATTTTGGGGAAAAGTGATCCACGTTCTTAATCTCAAAGTACTAGTGGATTCTGCCTGCTTTAACAACTTCTCTCGTTGCTTGACCTTGACTAATCTACACATGTGCCAACGCTTCGGTAGTTCTGCTATCTCCCATTACCTATAGTGACAGCACTGCTGCTTATCTTAATATCAGCGCCCTCTCCATGTGTGCTACAGCCATCTCATCGGTTCTCACCATCTGCGTTACCGGCAGCGAAGAAAGTAGACCCCTGACTGTCTCCTATTCTGTCTTATCAGTTTTCCGTACGCCGAACTCAAAGTGTTTCAAGTGCTCCAAGAACGTCGCGGGAAAAAAATTTTAAGAGCTTCCATCCGGGTTGCTGCGCCGCTTATATAGTGACTAGGTCGATGAGTCAGTGCTGCGTTTCCAGCTTTAATCATCTTACGAGCTCCTTCTCGCCAGCCAGCATAACAATGTCTTCCACACCTCACGACTCGGTCGTCAGTGCTCATTCCGTGAACTCTGGTGACATGATTCAGCAAATTCTTGCTAAGCTTGAAGTAACCGATACCAAGACATCTAAATTTATCATGCAGCAAATCGTGACTAACAGAGATATTGCGGAGAAGCTCAGCGGCATTCCCAACCTAATCGAAAAAGTAGATGAGCATGATGCGTTGCTCCACCAGCTTTCCGAACAAAATCCTAGCATGAAACACGAGATTAAACAGCTCCGAATCATCCGGTGCTCGTTCTCCGCAAATTTCAGCCAACTCATGTGAGCTCTTTATATCCGGCTTCCCTAATCGAGCGAGTGAAAACCTCCAACATGCGACATCCGCGGCCTTTGCTACACTCGGAGTCAACAACTTGTATTCCGATGTTCTGGGTGTATGCTCTATAGCTCGGAAGGCACCGTCGGGCGGCAGCAAGCGAGCTGCTGTCATGCCCTCAACTTCATCAATGTTCGTCTTGCTTAAGTCACCGAATATTAGAGATTTCATTATCAACAAAAAACGGGCCAAGCGTAACCTTACTATTAAGGAAGTGTTCGGAATTGAACAAGTCGGTAGCATCTATATTAACGAATTACTGCCATCAGACACATATAATCTATCACATATATCTACGTACCAAAGACAAAGCTAAAGTGCAAAGTTATAAATTCATTTGGGTTAAGTCAGGACGGATCTCAGTGCAGCGCGATAACGGCACACAGATCATCTTCATTAATTCCGATGCCGATCTTGCTCAGCTTGTCTGACTCTCGACCGCATCGCAGGCTCACTCGTCTCTCACGCCAACCAACCTTAGTGCACGAAATCCACAAACCTCGATCAGGATAGCCTAATTTAATGCTAATTCTTTACTCGTTCACATCGACTTCATTCGCTTTCATTTTCAAAATAACTTTTATCACATCTTTTCCGTTTCTGAGACGCGGTTACATGCGCACATCGCCGATGATCTCATTAGTGTTAATAATTACTTTATTGTACGCAATGACCGCGATGGCAAGGAGGGAGGTGGTGTCGCATACTACATCCATAAATCATTAAAAGCGAGTGTTCTGAGTTCGTCACCGACAGTTATCTCGAAAGCGCCTGAGTTTCTGTTACTTGATGTACGCTCTGCCAGCTCACCTTCGCTTTTCTATGCGTCTATCTATCGTCGCCCTAAAGGGCTACTGCTTGATAGTTTCTCCGAGTCGCTTAATCGATTTTCTCATGCTTTTAACAATACCATTATATCTGGCGATCTCAATTGTAACCTCTCGCGCGATAACTTTGAATCCGATTATTTACGTAACTGGGTATATTCGCAGTCGCTCTGGCTTGTCGATGCGGAACCAACTTTCCACATAGCAACAGCTCATTCCTGGCTCGACGTTTTTATTATCGATAATCGTCAAAAGATAGAAGCTTTCAGTAAGACGGATCTTTCATTGCCGGTCATAATCTGATCGAGATCTCTTACAACTTCGACGTGTCTCATATCGAGCATGTGGCTTATTACCAGAAGGGTTTTTATTAATTTCGTACCAGAGCAGTTCCGCCGTACTCTCCAATAGGACATTTTTACCTGCGTGTGGCTTGAGTCCGCGACTTCGTCTGTGACGTGGATGCACTTACCCTCACGCTATCTGCGTCTCTCGGGTCCTATCTGGGTCCTCGGAATGGCTTAACTTAAGATCAGGTGTTCCTCAAGGCAGTGTACTGGCCCTCCTACTCTTCACACTATTCATAAATGATTTACCTCAGTGTCTGTCTCATTGTTCTCATTTACTTTACGCTGATGACCTGGTAATCAACTTAAAACGCCCACCAGCTGAGATTGAAGAAAAAATCTGCCTGATTGATAGTGAGATCGACAGTATATCCAATTAGTGTAGAATAAATAAACTACAACTAAACACAGCGAAGACCAAGGCAATGTTTTTTGGAAGTTCCAAATTCATAAATAAGGTGCGTGATATCACTACCTCTAAGCTTACACTCGAAGGGAAGCCGATTGAACTAGTACAGTCATTTAGGTATCTTGGAGTTATTCTTGATAGCACTCCTGGTCACTACATGTAAATCATATAAAGAAAAAAGCATCTGGCGCACTGTATAGGATTCGCATTAATGATAACAATTTGAGCCTTCCCATCAAGCGTCGTCTTATCACTGCTCTAGTTTTTCCGTTTTTCCGTTCGCATGTTATTATTGTGAGGTTTTGAACATGTGTTCACCGGGAAGTGTATTTCATGTTCCACTGGGATGTTCCAGAATGGTGTTATTATGTTACTAAAAATCTCCGTAGTTAACAAGAGTTGGCCCATGCAGGTAACTAGACTGACTGACAGCCACAGGCAATGTATGCAGCTTTCCTGTAGGTTGGTGGGCCATTTCCAATGCTCCGTATTTTGTATTTAGATGTTTCTTTGAGTGACAGCTTTCTGCGCCTTGCGGGTCGCTGACCGATGTCTCGTCACACGTGTTTGGAGGAAGCCTTATCGCGCCCACGGGGCACAAGATTCCCCTAGGACGGGAGACGAGCTGATCCTTTACCCGGGTATTTCGATGATTCTTCCCGGCAGAAGCAGGTTCGCCTGTAATTAGTCTGGTTTCGCATCCCGATGTCAGCTAGCAGGAACACATTGGTAGAGGCAGCAGGAGTTTCTTGGCGTGCGGACAGGTAAAAGGATAACCCATTTACCGGGATTCTTGGTGCTGATGGCGGCTGGAATATCAGCGATGAGAGTTAAGCCATTTGATTTTGGCGGACTCCAGCAGTGGCGGTTTGGTCGAGCAGTCGGTATAACAGTCCGATGAAGCCGATAATGTCATCCCACACAGGTAGCCATCTTCATAGTTCTTCATATCGGTGAATATACGTTCATTCGTTTATACAAGTTAAAATTAAGCATAATTAATTTACAGACCTTCTGTTTTCTAGGTAGTAAGTGAAGAAAGTTAAAGTGCGGGCTATAAATTCAGCCCGCACTCCAACTTCCTTCGACAATAACCTTGTGACGTGCTTTTCCGAAAATGGCACGTCACAGTATATATAAATATGGTAAGTTCTGCAAAATTATTCTGAAAGTGTAATTCTTTTATCTATGTTAAGATTTAGAAGAAGAAAAAAACTTGATTTTTCAATCATTATACCAAATGTTATATTAAAATATTTCATATTATATCAAAAAAGTGTATGTCTGATTGTTGATTTCTACCATTAGAGTGTGCGTTTCACAAGCACGAGCTCAAACGTTATATCTGAGCATTGCTAGAATAAATACCACTTTAGCATACACATTGAACGGGATCGAATTCTTTTACGGTCCATTATATTTATACTAAATAAACACACAAATTCTGTTCTGGACATTCATGAGGCCCAATTAAAAAACTGTCACTATAACAAGGAATTGTCTGAACTGAACTTACAATTAGGTTATTAACTCTTGGAGTAATAGCGAGTGCCTAGTTTAGCCCCTTTCGGCTTCCATGGCAGGGAAAAAGCCAATCACGATATTGTATAGTGGATGAACGTATTCGTGCGCGCGAAGCTAGGTCCTAGCTAGCTAGGTTTCCATTATTAGAGATGCCTTTTCTCCACCCGGCCGGGGCCTTTTCTTTATAGGGGAAACGACTAGCAAATTTTTACTAGAGATCACGCGTTTGAAATTCCTTGTGCATATATCCCATGTATGCTGCGAATTAAATATCTTTTTTTTATGTGAATATCGCACAAAACAAATGAGACTACCCAACGGCTGATATTTTCACATCTTGTTATCGTCAATTATCTTGTGCTTCATATGGGAAGAATCAATTTGAGATCTCTCATAGGTCACTTGATAATCTTCCGCAGATCTGCGATTGATCTGTCCTATATTTATGCCATACGTCTGTTCACCTAGGAATTCAAAAGGGCTGCAATTTAATGTGCATGTACTCTGGATGAATTAAAGCAATACTAGTATTTGTGATTCTTTCCTGAATCATTTTCCAGACTTATGTATTTTGCGAGCATGCGGGATTTGACAACCATCTTGCACACCAAAAGAATTGTAAAAGCCAGGTATACCTGTATTCCACCCCCAGAACGTCCTCGCCAAATTGCAGCTCTCTCTCACTTCCGGCGTGCAAGGTACAAGATAGTTATTAAAATTGCCTTGCACGATATTTACGTTAAAAAAGAAAGATATATTTTTTCGCAGCTTACACGAGATACATGCACAAGGAATTTCAAACGTATAATCTTGCTCGTCTCAAATTGTGGAAAGTACATGCATAAGGGGCGTGCAACGTCAGAATATATCAGCGTGTATTTCGGAAAACAATTTACACCGAAAAAAATCTCAGAGATCAGAGGTACCTACGTTTCTGCTGGATTATGCTACAATTCTATATATTTTTAAAAAATCGAATTTTGCAAACATTGTGCCAGAATTAAATCTAAAATATACACTACCTCTCATTAGTTCCAATACATCTATTGTAACGTTTATCGGTAGTACAATTTCGTACGCTCCTTATGAGCTCCCTTGAGGATGCGCCTGTCTTACAATTAGTAAGCTAGCCTTAGGTAGACTTAGGCGCTATGTCTAACTATTGGCTATGGTACTACGTACAAATTGACTAATCACGGCGAGGATAATAGATCGAACTCAATATCGCGTCAAATAAAGTTTCTAAGGTATATTGCAGTGTTCTCCTCAGAAATTTGACAATTTTTCTCTATTAACGAGCTCGGTGGAATAATGAGCGATAATATCGAGCCTCCGAATAAATTCTTAGCAATGATTTTATGCAATTAGTATGCTTCATCCTAGAGGGCATAAATCGAGCGCAAACACTTTTTAATTATTTAAATGTGCATTATCCTTTTGGATTTAAGTCACGGTTACTTCTTTATTGTTCACTTGTTGATGTACTGTTTTAGAATATCTAAATTGAAGTAAAATGCATTATTTAACTAATTAGAATGCTAAATTGATTAACGAGAAGCACTAATCATCGATCGAATTTTATTCATATTGTTTTCCGCGGATTGACTCTCGGGACATGTTTCTCATCTATCGGCTATTGTTGACACTATCCGCCCGCCCTTATTGTTTGTTTGTAACGAGTGCGATCTCAGTACAACAGTACTGAGAGGTTGGTTGATTTGTAACGTTACACTATCGAATCCGACAAATATGGAGGTGTATTGAAAATAACGAGGACTAACGTATATAAATTGTAACAGAAAGTTTATTGGACATATTAATTGTACTTATTTACCTCAAGGAGTTTGATGAAAGTCTCTGCGTTACTAAAATTTTTACGCCAGAGTTTCTCCAATGCTTTTTCACGCGTGTAACGATCTGGAAACAATATTTAAAAACACGTGGCTGAGAATACATATTCGACTAGTTACATAGAATATGTATGTATTAAATGCAATGATGGACAGTAAAATTGAATTACATACGAAAAAAAAAACGTAACAGTTTTTTTTATGTGCAGGGCACAAATCCCACACGTGTAAAAATCATACACGATACATGTTGTTATGGGTGAGGTGCTATTCTAGAGTAACAACTCTGGTGTGAGGAGTGAAACAATAATATGTGTGTTTATTTGAGGAAACACAATTGATCGTTACGGCGGATGTGTCCACGGTACAAATCAATTTGTGATCGGTACGGCGAACGTATCCACGGTACAAGTTAATTTACAGAACAAATCGGCAGGTTCTTGCCGCCTTTTGATTGATGCGGATTGCGGTACAGTTCGCACACGATATACTACTGGCGAGCACTTGCTCTATTCTAATGATGTAAGCTAAACTGGATAAGTCTAAGGATGAAAGCTAAACTGGATCTTTCCAATGCCGAGCACTTGCTCTCTTTTATAATGATGAGCACTTGCTCTTCTCTATTCACGAACAACGATTCTTTCCAATGTCGAGCACTCGCTCCCTACTGATGACGAGCACTTGCTCTTTTCTAGATGTGACCGTCTCATGGGCTCACTCTGACCGGACTGCTAGCACCTCGTCGCCTCTCGACACTGGTGCCGTCGGAGTTGCTGCATAAGCGTTTTTTGCTTCTTAGCGTATGCCATTATATGGCAACGTTCCTTGCGATTCTTAGTATTGTGATAAGGTCCAAATCAGAGGCGACGGATGCTAGTCAGCGTTTTCTGCGCGGGAGACTCAACACCTCAACGGCTCCGACCGTGGGATACAACAATGTCATACACGTATTATCCTATATGTACATATCCCACATACCCTTAATACTACACTTGGATATGCCGTGCCTTTAGACTCAACATTTCCTTCCTCGCGTATGCAAATAAAAGAAGAATATTAATAAGAAGGTTGTATAACAAGGGAATCTCGCGAGTTCAGAAATGCGGACCGTGACACTATGTGAGGAAGCCACCTTTCGATGTTATCGCACCGCATACGTGCCTAGAACGTGTGAACCAACAATTTCCAGGATTCACTCGTGCGATAAAACCGCTGAATTCATAAGATTTGTCCCCGCCTATCCACCAACTTTCGGCAGAAAGTAGGATGGAACAGCGTGAATAAACCAGTCTACAGATGCATATCAGAACGCATAATTCAGGGTAGAGGAGCTCCTCACAGTCGCATCACGCGACGCCTATCATCCTCGCAATATGTTAGATATCGCCGTTTGTAAGTCTATAATGTCGTATCGAACCTAATAATTTGAACACGTAGCGTTATCAGTCAATGTGAGAATAGTTATAAGTTCATTGACTTCCGCCACGAACAATATTGTCGTGTAGTTTGTGTGTGTTATTATAGAAGATAGATGGATCGGTCGCTGTGACAACGGCAGAGTGTGAACATCAAGGCAGTGACGACGTCTACTGTTACACGCCGACAGCGTACCTGCGTGCTAAAACTATCCGGCATTTTTATTATTTGTTTCCAACTATTATCAGTAACACTATCATTGGGTTGTAACAATATATTCTTATTAGTTCAAGGGAAACTTCAGATCTTTTGATTTAACAAACTATATATCAATTCCTCATCCTACGATCATCTAAAGTACCGGGCCTGTATAGGACGACAGTCCAAAACTTATGCTAAACTAAAATAAATATAAACTTCGATGGTTAGCGCGGAAGATTAACTTTGCTAGCCGTGTATTAATGCCTCTGTACGTCCCAGACGTATGTAAGATAATTATATTAGTACTAAAAATATTTATTTAAATGGATACTGAGGATAGGGTGACTAACAAAGAAACCTTGGTAGGTGTCCGTCTCCGATTTTTTTGGTTTTCACATATGTTGTAGTACTCGAAAAACTAAGCGACACGTGTTTCTTCTTATTGGCCCAAACTGAATTTTTGGGTTTGCCCCCCTCCCCCCCCCCCGACAATTGGGCTACTAAACACCCATTTAATTATTTCACATATAACAGCGGTATTTTGCACAATGAAACCAACTGGAAAAATTTCCTCACAATGAGAGATTAAACATGTGATTTTTCAAATTTGTCGAATATTGTATATATGTATACAGGGTGTTCCGGAACTACCTGACCCGGTGGATATGGCGGTGTTCGGGAGGTTCCATTGATCACGAATATGACCTTCGTTTTTTCCGGAAGCTCTTAGTTTTTAAATGGGAGCAGGTCAAAGTTGACCAATCACAGCGAAGCATCAACAGAAACGTAGGC
>JARQTH010000546.1:23504-47343 GCA_030142595.1 Trachelus iudaicus
AGAGCAGCTCTACTGGCCCAGGAGGCGCGCGCAACGCGGGACAGCTTGACGTCACGCCGCAGTAACGCGCTCTACTCTACTACTACTTTGGGGTATACGGGTTATTATACCAAGTTGTCTCCGAGGCTAGTTACTCGATGATTTTCACGCATCACACTTAGGAATAGGGAAAATCAAGGACTTAGCGAGGTCATACGTGTGGTGGCCAGGTATCGATGCCGACATCGAGAACCTTGTGGGATCTTGTAAGATCTGCGTAGAAAATCGAAAAACACCACCACACGCGCCGCTCACCTCCTGGCCTTGGCCAGAGAGGCCTTGGTAAAGGATACATTGTGATTTCTTAGGGCCTTTTCACGGCGACATGTATCTGATTATCGTAGACTCCTACTCGAAATGGCCGGAAGTCGTAAATTTCCGTCAGAACACAAAAGCGGTAAAACTTGTGGAATTTTTTCAAACACTATTCGCGAGACACGGATTAGCAGACCAAGTCGTCACAGATAATTGTAGACAATTTTCAAGTAAAGAATTCGGCGATTTCTTAAAGCACAACGGGGTTAAGCACACTTTCTCACCACCCGGCAACAAACGGCGCGGCGGAGAATTTTGTCGGAACACTAAAAGACAAAGTTTCGAAAATTGTCCAAGGGGGAGTAAAAGTAGAAGTAGCTATCAGCCAGTTCTTATTCGATTACCGCAGTACGCCACACTGCACAACGAATAAATCACCTGCAAGCCTGTTTTATAAGCGAGAGCTTAAAACACGTTTTGATAAGCTACGTCCAAATCTGCGTGATAAAGTCTCGGAAAAACAAGGTGAGAAAATCGCCTCCACTCCGCACTCGCGTAGAATAGACCTAGAATCGGGTGATTTGATCATGACTGACAACCACGGAGTAACAGGCGGCAAACGCATCGAAGGCGAAATCACTGAACGATTATCCCCGTCGACATTTAAAATAAAAACTAGGTCCGGAACAACTATTAAGCGTCATACCGACCAGATTGTAAGACCACTGCACCGGTCAGAACGAACTGCAAATCAGTTGAAGCTACACATTTAAAAGAGAGGGAGAATTGTGGTGTATTCGCGATGGTATGCGTGACGTAAGCGCGAAGTACCGAGACATAACATCAGAGCGCGCATGATGAGAGAAGAGCGAAAGAGCCGCTCGACGAAGTGGCGAGGATCAGATTGTAAGCCACGAGGCCGAAGGAAGGTATTGTCGAATAAAGTGTTCCTCAAGTTCAAATACCAAATACGCATTATCTGATTTACATAATACAAATTCACCTCCTGGTTCCTGAATGCATTACCGAGTACCCACGTACGCGAGACAACATAACAACGTCAATGGATATTCGTTGGAAAGCCACACTAACAATTTCAGTGTTCTCAACTAAAAATCCCGAAATCAACCATTCGTCGTCAAACAAAGTTTAGATACTTGTACATAAGGAAAGTGTACAATGCCGATAAATACTTTAGAAGAGTAGTTCTAATATATCGTCCTCGTCACCACACAGACATGATGTTCCAGAAATAGAGGATTATTCCGAATTGGTTGATGAGTTCTTGCTATTTTTATGTCCTTCATACAGCCGCTGCCACGTCGTTTCCAGTTATTCAATTCGTATATCGGTAAAAACCGACAAAAAAACCCTGTCGCATGATATCTTTTGCTGCTGCTGATATATTCGATGGTAACACTTAATAAAACAGAAGGAATTCGATGTTCTGTCCACGACAGTCGATTTGCGAAAGGGAAGAGAAGTCTTGTGCCATTAGCTATCTCGGTTCCTGTGAAAAGAGAGAGGAGATACTAGTATACAAAAGTGCCCTCAGTGACGTTTGGTAGAATGAATAATTAGGAAATATCTGTCGATAACTAACCGTTACACTCTTTTCATCTGCATCGACAATTTTGTAGACAGATATGGCTCTTTTGCGTACAATAACATTATCTGCTTTCGGATATAGAAGAAAGGTTGTTTCGTCGCAGTTGATATTGAGCAGGTTCTTCCTTTGTAAGTACTCAGAGACCTCGCCGAACCAATTTCTCAATTTATCTTCAGTAGCCGAGGCTCGGGTGTACGTTAGATTTTGTGCAACACGTTGACTCAACTCGGGATGCCGACGAAGGAAACTCTCATACCAGTGACGACCTGGACGATTGTAGGTGAATAATGTAGGCCTTTGTATTTTGTC
The DNA here is from genome assembly GCA_030142595.1 of Trachelus iudaicus. NCBI lineage: Eukaryota > Metazoa > Arthropoda > Insecta > Hymenoptera > Cephidae > Trachelus > Trachelus iudaicus. The sequence goes on from JARQTH010000546.1 coordinate 25,717, forward strand.
CACTATTAGTTTCACACTGTCCAGGAGCTGGTTCTTGTTGATAGAAAATCCGATCTCGCTGAGGTGCAAGATCGATTTCACCAGTTCAGCCTCTTCCTCTGCAGTGAGGATAGTATCCGGCCCTATCGCAGCATTCACGAAGTGGTGATTTCTGAGTTTTTCATGTAGAGTACTTTTCAAGACTCCGTACGTTGATGCTGCTACTCGTGTTGGCATACCGAATTGCATTTCGATCAGTGCACGCTCCACACTTGATTGCGTATATTTTTTGCTCGATACTTTCGGCATTCTACAGCATTCCTACAAACATACACTAATGGGTTATGCGAATCGGCCATTACGGGGGTCGGTGCGAACGACGAGCACGGCCAATGAGAGTCCACGACAGAGAGAAAAGGGGGCGCTAGAGGCCGCACCGGCGTCCCACGTTCTGCGTTGTAGGGGAGGGAGTCGGGCATGGTCAAAGCAGGGAGTGATTTAGTTTTTGTTTTAATAGTTATACGCGCATAATAGAGCCAAGTTTATTTTTCCGTTATTTTGAGTTAATATATATTATTGTAACCACGCTCTGCTACTATATAGGATTGTAACCACGCTCTGCTAGTACAAATAAAACGTATATTTTATTTTGATAAAAATATCTCCGATTGTTAAATTTATCAGACGTATACAGGGTGTTTTTTTAAACTTGAGACATCGAAATATCTCAAGAAATACGCATCCTACGAAAAAATATCCGTAATAAAAACTTTTTAGTTTCGAGGAGGAAAAGCGATTTTGCAAAAATTTACCCCAAAACCTCACCATTTGCGAGCATCAGGGGGGTAACTTTGAAATTTCAAATAGGAACCCCTATTTTTTATCGCAGATTCAGATTGGCCTTTACAAAATATGTAAGTTTTGTTTGAAAATTTTTTTTCAATTCGCGATGGATGGCGCTGCAATGGTGAAAAATGAAATTGTTGATTATTTCAAGGATAACGCTTCTAAACAAAAGGTAAATGAGTCGTGTTAAATGTTTTCAGGAGGACCATTCAATTGTAATGAATTAAAGTTTAGGTACTATTATACTTTTAGCTCTACCCAGGAATAACAACGTGGACGTAGTAGTGGCCTATTCCCTTCAGAGTGCTTGATTTCGGTGAGTCCGCTTGCCTCTCACCATCGGGGTGATTGTTTTCAAGTAACATTTTACAATAAGTGCTCAAAATGGTGTCCTCCCACTTCGATGCACTTGTTAATCCGACCTTCGAAAGATTTAACACAATTGCGAAGTGTGTCTGGTGTTATTTATCCACAAGCAGACCTGATTCGCTCGATCATGTTATCACGAGTTGTTGGCACTTTTTGATAAACGAGACTCTTCAGATAACCCTACAAACGGAAATCTGGCGCCGTAAGATCTGGCGATCTGGCAGGCCAATTTACCGGACCTCTTCTACCGATTCGTCGACCATCAAATTCGCGACAGAGCTAAAAGTAGTGCCTAAAATTGAATTGATTCTAATTGAATGGTCCTCCTGAATACATTTAACACGGCTCATTTACCTTTCGTTTGGAAGCGTTATCCTTGAAATAATCAACAATTTCATTTTTCGCCATTGCAGCGCCATCTATCGCGAATGGAAGAAAAATTTTCAAAAAAAACTTACGTATTTTTTAAAGGTGAATCTGAATCTGTGATAAAAAATAGGGATTCCTATTTGAAATTTCAAAGTTACCCTCCTCCTGCCCTCAGGGGGTGGGGTTTTGGGGTAAATTTTTGCAAAATCGCTTTACCTCCTCGAAACTAAAAAGTTTTTATTACGGATATTTTTTCATAGGATGCGTATTTCTTGAGATATTTCGATGTCTCAAGTTAAAAAAAGCACCGTGTATACAAAAATTGAAGCCAATTTTGAATAAATGTAGAGCAAATAGCTTTTTGCCGTTGAACCGCTCGCCGAGCCGGCCGTGATCCTCAAAATTGAGTTACGTCACGGGCGTTTTATTTTCCGAAATATATTCTGACGTCAGAGTCTGCTCGAATTAGCTATCGCAAGATTAGAAAGGAGGGGGAACGCGAAAAGAAAAGAAGCAAGGGGTGGAATAGAAAAGAATATAATTAGTAAATAAACGTCAGATGTACAATTGAATAGAACGGAAAAGAAGCCAAAATATACTAAACTGGAAAGATAAAGCAAAAGTCGAAATATTAGAACTGACAGGTCCAAGACATACAATACAATAATTCCAAATCGCACTCAAAACGCAATCTTACTACAATCGCAAATCGCTCTTTTGCTAATGGTATCCTGGCTCGAAGTGGTGATTTCTTCGCTGTTTCCGGTCCTCGTCGTTTCGGCATTGGTTGGCAGTTCCGGCATGGCAGGGCATTGGTCCTTTTTGTATTATTGGCCTGCCGGGCCTTCCAGGACCTCGCAGGCAGGTGGCACGGCGCTGGCTTCGCCGGCGCGCAGGCTGACGGTCTCGCGCTGGGCAATATGGTGGCCTCCAGTCCTGTCAAAATATCCTCCCGGGCACATCCACGGGGCTGGAAGGAGAGGGTTCCACCCCTGTCACACGGGCCTCTGCACTACCCGCGTGACGGGACTGCACCGGAGCTGCATACTCGGGGTGATGGTGGCGGGCTGGCGGTCATCATCCCACGGGAGTCTCGATCAGCTGTTTCCTCATTGCCCATGCCATCCCTGCCTTTCGTTGCCTTGGCAACGTAGTCACTCTCTCGATCCTTCCTGGGATGCTCGCAAATGGTCCATGGCGATGTCCTCGTGGATGGTCCTCGAGCCAGTGCCCTACGGAGATGGAGAAAGGGAGGGAAGAATGGAGGGAACAGATCTTAGCTCTAAATACAATAAACTTAAAACACTAAATATTCGCAATCAACAATAAGTCTCGATAAAATATGCAATAATCGTACTCGGGGCCAGTGGTGCCCTCGAGCCAGATGGCGGGGAGGAGTTTATTGTAACATTTTTGTTACAGTATATATTGCAATACTTATTTGTATATGACACGTGTACTCACCGATGGATCGCCTTGTCGTCGATGAATACCTACACACAGTGTAATTTATTAAACTTTAAATTTTTCGTGAAATGCCAAACGTCTCCAGTGACCTCGTAGCAAAATGAATGAACACTACTCTATGTCCGATAGTTGGGTCGGAGTCGCCAAATATGGTCGCACCAGTTATCGGATACGAATTTCGGACGCGGTAGAAGCATATAATGTGTGTCCCAATAATAAGACGCGGAAATTGATTTATTTTTTTTGGGAGGGTGTTGAAAAGATTTTTTCATTCCGAATCATTTAACTCGCATATTATACAAAAAATCGTTAAAAATCAGCCAGCCTTGGATAATAAATAATCGCAACTTCCTAGCTCTTGTGTTAAGACATGTGCATCTTTTGCATGATTGTTGCGAGTGCGGCAATGTAAATTCTGAATTAAATTATTACACACTCGTGAAGTATGTTGACTTTCTTCGAATATATCAAATAATTAACGTAGATTAGAATACATGCGTTTTTTATTGTTGTTTATTGAGTATATTCTTAATATAATGAAACATTCGGACTTTCGTCCGAAAATTGAAATGCGTCCGGGCATTGGTACCGTTACCTTATAGTCCAGTCGAATTAGACCGAAAAAGACGTTGAAATAGAAAAAAGTAATAGTAGCATCAAGAGACTCGGTCGAGTCTCGCGCCAAGTACAGGCAACCTGCCGTACAGGGCACGGTCCGCCGAGACTCTTTACACGAAGCATCGCTTGTACCTGTGTTTCCACTCAAATATTTTATGAACGGCTGTATGTGAGAAAAATTCATTGATACATTCACTATAGGAATCAAGGGTTCTGAATTGATTGCCGCCAAATTCAATACGATTAGTGTATGAGATCAGGACGTATTCACATGGCGAGCGAGATGATTTTATTTCAGGTCCGTCGTCGTCGTCGTCTTCGCACGTCCATCTACTTTTTTACATGACACATGACGCTGCCTGTTTTGCCTTCTTTACCTATTCATACTCTGGATGGTGTTGGTAATTTACGAATACACAACACAATCAAATACACCTTATACATGAAGCTACCGCCCACACCGAATTTCCAGATAATATAAGGGTGCTTTCACAACAGTATAGAATTATTAAGTTTTTAATAGCATTCATGTGGAGCGCGCGCGTATGGGTGTACGTATGTTCGTGCTTCGATATAGTTTCTCGTATATCAGGTGACAGTTTTTAGAGATATAGGATGTCCAGGTGTTCCTCTCCGTAGTTTCCTATATCTAGGTGTCGGGCGTGGAAGTCCAGGATGTCCAGGTGTTCCTCTCTGTAGTTTCTTATATCTAGGTGCCGGGCGTGGATGTCCAGGGTGTCCAGATGTTCCTCTACGTAGTTTCCTATATCTATGTGTCGGACGTGGAATCCAGGGTGTCTAGGTGTTCCGTTCCGTACTTTCCTGTATCTAAGTGTCGGGCGTGGATATTCAGGGTGTCCAGAAAAGTGTGCAACGAGCGACGGTTTGGCGTTTCGCTTAAACCATAGTATCCTCTCTATTATTCGCGCAACCTAAGGTATATAAATAATCCAGGACACTCTCCTCTCTTACATTCACCACACGGCTTCAATAAGCTGGACACCATTAAAGACGCCTATATGCATTTAATGTTACATTTTCTTTAATTTGTATATATCTTTATGCATTTCTAAAAAAATGGACTTACAAATTAAATTTATATGCAGTTAAACATTTTCGACAATGCAATATACTTTTTTGATTAGGGGCATCACAATGCAGTTACATTTTATATCTGTAAAGATATAGACTTCACTACATTGAGCAACAAAAACTTGTGATATCCCCCAAAAAACACTTACGTGTAAAAAACTACGCCAAGTACAGAAGTGCTGTGAATTCCTCCAACAAAAAGTATTGAAATCATATTATTGAGGCCAAGTATTTAAGTCACTACACGTTTCACAATTATATGATCTAGAACTGGCCCATCATTTTATTTGTGTTTTCAAAATTTCCTATAAGGTTTTCGCTGCTCTTTTACATTACTACTGCTTCCGGTAGTTGATTACGATTTAATGGTCATTCAACAATTTATGAAACTTTAGGTGATTCCTTATCGAGTACTACTTGGCGGGTCCGTGCATTTCTTGATATAAATTTGCGTTCATTATGCCAGTCATCAAACTCAAACCCAGTGTCAACTTTCAATATACAGCATATTAACAATAACTCGTCAAAAATAATCACGATAAAAGCTTAATAACAAACATATATTTTTAGGATATTATTTTTTAGGATATTATTAAATTAGTACGTTGAAAGTAAGTATTTTGGAATTTCTGGCACGAACCCGCCAAGTAGTACTCGATAAGGAATCACCTAAAGTTTCATAAATTGTTGAATGACCATTAAATCGTAATCAACTACCGGAAGCAGTAGTAATGCAAAAGAGCAGCGAAAACCTTATAGGAAATTGTGAAAACACAAATAAAATGATGGGCCAGTTCTAGATCATATAATTGTGAAGCGTGTAGTGACTTAAATACTTGGCCTCAATAATATGATTTCAATACTTTTTGTTGGAGGAATTGACAGCACTTCTGTACTTGGCGTAGTTTTTTACACGTAAGTGTTTTTTGGGGGATTTTTCCTTCACGAATCATCGGGGGGGGGGGGGGGGTGTCCTGGCAGTATAAATCCTGATTTTCGGGAAGCCAACCCCTGTGCTTGAACCGCCATCTTGAATTTAAGAGTGAATTTTTATTTCTTAAATAACTCGATTATTTCCAATTTTACACAGAAAATGGTAATAACCAAAGTTGGGAATTCAATTTGCTACAACTTTGGTGCTTACCGTTTTTTCCTATGATCGATATTTTTGAAGTTCGTAGAGAACAAAACTCCCCAAATATTTGGCCGTTACCTATTTTCTCTTAGGATACATTTTTGAGGCATACGCCCGTAGTAAATGCGTCCAAAAATATTGATCATATGATAAAAGAGGTAACTACAAAAGTTTATCATCGTTGATACGTGAAAATCAATAATAAACGAGATAATACAATAATTGCATTTCACCCCCCTCCCCCCTCCTCTTTCGGGTCTAAATCGACAAATATCAATCCTAAAGGAAAAATGATAAAGATCAAAATTGTACCAAATTTAATTCCCAACAACGTCGGGTATTACCATTTTCTGTGTAAAATTGGAAATAAACAAGTTATTTATTAAATAGAAATTCAATCTTATATTCAAGATGGCGATTGAAGTACAGGGGTTGCATTCCCGAAAAACAGGATTTAGACTGCCACTGACTTTCGGGAGTATCCGGACTTTTTGTCGAATCCATTTGATCGAACGACGTTTGGTGGAAAACGTTTTTATCGAAAGGACGTTTGATCGAAAACCTTTCTGTTGAAATCAGTTTTGTCGAATGGCTTTTTTGTCGAAAGGACGTTTTGTCGAACGAAAACTGTCTTGAATACAAAATAAATACTAAACTTCGCTGATCAACTATTTTGCCACCCCTGGGGCAGGGGTTAGGTTAGGTTACTCAATGCCGACGCGTCCCCGTGGTGACTGTGGATTTCAACCAAGTTCGGCATATAAAAGTAACAAATTCCAAAGTATGATCGTTTTAGCTATGCATTTTCGCAAGATTGATTTTTTACATTAATTCAAATATCTCAAATTAAAAAAATTTATCTTCAACAAAACGTCCGTTCCACAAAAAAAACATTCGACAAAACGTCCTTTCAATGAAAAGGTTTTCGACCAAACGTCCTTTCGACAAAAAGGTTTTCGATCAAACGTCCTTTGGAAAAAAATGTTTTTGAGCAAATGTCCTTTCGACAAAAAGGTTTTCGATCAAACGTCCTTTGGAAAAAAAAAGGTTTTCGACCAAACGTCCTTTCGACAAAACGTCTGTCAATCAAAAGGTTTTCGACAACAAGTCCGCAAATCGTAATCCTCCCCGCTCTCGCGAACGAAACGCGAAAGAAAAATGCTACTATTATTTTTTTCTATTTCAAATGACAATTCGACTAGGCTAGTACAACTATGTATATCCGTATCTTGAATCGTAATATCCTTGACTCCGTTTCGAGGAACCTTTTCATCGTTTTAATTTTCATCGATGGTTCCGCACTTTTAGAATTATGCGGATTCTAAGTACTAGACACAGCTGTGGCTTGTTCTGCTGGGGCATAAAAAAGTGGATGCCACCCATATTGTGAAATGTAGAGTGCCTATCCAAAGTCCGCGTTATCAAAATTGAACTGAACAAATTAATTTCATTTGAGATCTTACTCTGAAACGCCCAGAGAGTATTTTCATTTTTGAACCTCGTAGTACCCAACTGAAAATTTCAAGCTGCTTAAGACATTTATGAGCATTGTGCATGTCTACTAGTGGTATGTGTGTACAATGGACTGCAGTAATGGTCGGTAGCGCGTAGACGCAGTGCGGTGAAGTAAGAGAGGAGATTGGGCGGCATTTACTCTCCTATCTCGGTCTGTGCGTGCAACGCAGAAAACACTACGGTGCGAGCGCGACGCCAGAGCGTCACTCGGTGCGTCCTTTTGGCGGTTTTCGCGAAAACAGATCCATATCTTGGCCAAATTTTTGTATTAAGAACATTTTCTCGCAATGATGACCCACGAGTTTCTTATTTGAAATACACCTTTAGGTAAGGCGGATCCCATTGACTATGTCGTTAATTCAATCTTACAGGTAACTCAGTCTTTAAAACCGCCATATCTTACGTTGTCATCGGGCTTTTCTGCGGAATTATGCTCTCCCACTATATGTAAAACGATCGAGCATCGATTGTGGTACCTGTCCTCAAAATCTATCAAGAACTTTTCTATCTTTTTATCATTCTGAGCAATTTTCGCATTTATAATAGATGTTTCTAGTTGAAGAGTCCGTATGTTTTTCCTTAATATTATTCAAGAAGTGACAACATATCAAATGAGTAACATGTACAAAAAAAACCGGTCGCCTACGAATTTTTGTCAAATGATCTTTGCTCAGAAATATAAGATTTCTATAGTTCAGAGCTTTAATTACCCAAGATTGTTTGAGCTTTAATGTGCATTTTCGTTAATTAGTCTAATATTTTTCTTCGAAAAGATATGGAATTTCATATATAGCACTAGGACTTTTATACTTTTATACTTTTCTCAGTCTTAGGTACTCGAAGTACCAGATCCCTGGTTTCCGCTTAACTAAATCGAAGTTTAAGGCTCTTGCACAACTAAAGCGAGATACGGACATCAGTTCAGAGTAGTCACTTTTTCACTTCGCGAATAATTTAATTAAGACAACGTTCCGTTTCTTTATCTTGTCCTTGTTCTTTACAAACCCTGGTTTATTCGTTTATTTAAACAAATCTATTAAATATTTTTTATTTTCTAAGTTGATGCTATAACGTAACTGTTGTTATAGTTAGGAAAATAAATTTTCTATATCTAGTGTTGAAATTCCAGGTGACTCCTCTCGCCTGTACCTTCTTCACTTTTGAGATTTCCTTTAAGATATCACGCTTTAAAACTTTGGCAAGGATAAGTAAGTCGGCCCATTCTTAATTATTATTTTAATTATTTTTTTTTAAACAACGTTTACAAATGGAGTACATGCCAATTTGTCCTTCATTCCTACACTGAGAAAAAATTATGGTATAATAAAATTTACCATTTCTTAACTATATTTCAGGATTCCGAAAGGACTTAACTATAGTTTATAGTACACTCAGATTTTTTACGCGGATCACAATCGTTAGTAATATTGACGACATATTAATACTGTTTGGTAATAGTATGATTGATTAACTTCATATTTTACTATTTTTAGATGATAATATCCAGCATAAACTGTATGGTTTGTGATGTGATATTTCGAGTCACGGTCACAAAGAACTCCGGCTACCTATACAAATAATGTTCTCGCTTTCGAGTTCCTTACGGGTCATTCAGAAGCTACGCTCTCGAGTTGATTCGCATAGTTACGCCAATGCTCCCTTATGATTTCGGTATTGTTGATTTGAGTTCGAGGTGTTCGAATCTGCCGTGGAGAGATAATCTCGACCTACCGAGTTGCCCGGTAGAGCAGAGTACCTGACGGAGACGGCTCCACGGACAGGCAGAAGCCTGGGTGAGATACCAGCGCCCTGTTGGAGATAGGCAAAGGGCTGTAGAGCCGATGGAGATATAGTTTTGATACGGTTAAGAGCAGGGGAAGAACCCCCTGTCCGATTTAAGGATGTGGTGCCCAGCTGTCGCCCGATGGCCTGGGGAAACGGCCATGGAAGGCGTAGGAAGTTCTCGCTTGTGTAGTTCTCGCGTTGCTCTCGCGATATCCAGGAAATTCTATAGATTCTCTGTGAGTGTTCCGGAGGGGTAATGCTGTGCCCTAGTGCAGTGCCCACCCGAGTGTCCTCTAAAAACAGTTCTCGGCCTTCACGGATTTGCTGCACCAGCTCCGTTGAGGAGTCAAAATTTATTATTTGGTAAAGGGATTTCGATTTGATAGTTTCGATTCGTTCTGTTACGTTCTCGATCCGCCGCTCTCCGTATCCCGCAATATTTTCCGGATGCTTACTCCAACCCTCTCTACCTAAACCTAGCAGCCTGAGCGGCCAAGCATTTCCGTAACTGTTCGCTCCTGTTCATGCATCGTGCTGACTTTACGCTACCTCAAAGATCAGCACCTACGTTTGCGTTTCTCGATTTTTCTTGCCTCCAAAAATCGACAGGATCCGTTAAGTTATCGCATTACCTGATAGGTTTCGTCAGAGCTCTTGTTTTGGTGGAGCTGGGTCTGTTCCACCCCAACTCCCAGTAGTCTTTCGATTTTTCGATATCGGTGTCGAGTTAAGAAAATACGTTACAAGTTATAATATAACTTGTTATATATTATATTACTTTTCCACTCTTATGATTAACGAAACGGTCTATTTAATTGACCAAATATACAAGTAAAAATAGTATTCTGAAATAATTGTTGTTAGGTGCTTTAAAAAATGAAATATTTGTCAGCAACTACAAGCTATTTACATTTTTTCCACTGCTTGAATAAGTTATTATGATATTTCATTAGGAAGCAGTATTAAATAGCTTACTTGATTCTAAGAGTTTATATCGAAGGATTGCGATCGATTGAAGCACTAGATGTTGTACGATAGTAGCTTTTATCGCCTCTTTGTCTCTTTTTCAGAATTCTGTAGCCAATAAAGTTTGGAGCTTATTGGCTCGTTGAGCCTCCTTTGCTTGCAGATATTAGGATGAATATGGTCTTTTTTACCATAAATATGCAACAATATTGTATATTGTAATATATATATACGCTTGTAACTAACTGTAATTACTGTCCATAGTAGATTTTAATTGCCTTTGTAAGTAAATTTGACTTTTTGAAATTAGTAAAGTAATTTACTATGAAGCTAGTATTTGTTACTACAATTATATCCACCAGTTTCAATGGTAAACTCCAATATGCTAAGATAGTTTGCGCCAATGAATTTATTGTAAAAAATATTACTATTATTGTAATAAATATATATTAAGTTTGATTTCACCAACTAATAATATTTTTACCCTGCTACGTAGTTAAGAATACCATCGTCTTTTTTTTCAGTTTATGCTTCGTTTAAGCATCCTGAACATACATGTAACCTTGAAAATGCAACGAAAAAGAGGTCTCACGACATTCATGCCCCTCACACATACTCACTAGTTTATTACACGCTTACCACATTTTTAAAACAGTGACGGAGCATAGATTTCGGAGACGGACGGAACATACATTATGTTACAATTACACGATCGAAATGCCTAACACGGCTGGAAATTGTAAAAAGTACGATTCCCATTATCTGAAGTTATTTTTTACACTGAAAGATATCAATATATTCCGTCAAATGTCGTTTCACGATAACTTTATTATCCATCCAGGGCTGGCTATGAATTTCTAAATTTGCACCGATTTCAAAAAGAACACTTCTGTGTCCTGGGCACACTCCAATCCATTAGAAACCATCAACTATAGCAGTAACATTATTTATGGTTATAAGTCATTTTCTATTATCATATTGAAAACGCATATGAAGAAACTCGGTCGAATCTCGCGCCAAGTACAGGCAACCCGCGGTACAAGGCCGGCCCACCGAGAATCTTTGCTCGAAGCATCTCTTGTACCTGTGTTTCGTCTCAAATATCTTATGAACGGCTATGTGTGCGAAAAAGTTATTAATACATGCACTATAGGAATCGAGGGCTCTGAATCAATTGCCACCAAATTCAGTACGATTAGTGTACGAGATGAGGGCGTATTCTTATGGCGAGAGAGATGATTTTATTTCAGGTCCGTCGTCGCCGTCGTTATCCTCGTCGTCGTCGTTGTCTTCGCACATCCATTTACTTTTTTACAGGATAGATGGCGCTGACTGCTTTGCCTTCTTTATCTATTTATATTCTGGATAGTGTTGGTAATTTACGAATACAAAACACAATCAAATACACTTTGTACGTGACGCTACCGTTCACACCGAATTTCCAGTTAGTATAAGGCTGCTTTCACAATAGTATAGAATTCTTAAGTCTTTAATACCTGTGCAGAAGTTATCTGAGGAGTTCGTATTTCCTATGAAATCTCGATCGGGATTCCTCATACGATCTCACATGGATCTCACTTTGCAACCCAGCTAATATCGGTGGACAGCTATCGAAGTAATGTCACCACCTGCTTTCGGACTGTACCCGTTAAATCCCGATTCGATGCACATAAGCGTTCATGTTTGTAACTTGTATATTTATTACTTCCACTTACTTCTATATTAATTACCTTCCAGCGGGCGCACTGTGTAATTTCTGTTCAGCGGGCGCTTGACGTAAATTTTACGTGTGTAACGTCTTTCCATGTAAATGGCGTTTTTTCACATAAACGTTGGAAAATACTGTGAGGATATGAAAAATAATATATGACAGTGCTTTAGAAAAAATATATTTGATTTTCGTGAATAAAGAAACTAAGCAACACTTCAAGAATGTAAATATTTCAAAACAAAATATTTCATTGACCTATTGCTCAGAATCAGCATTCTCATCGATATAATTGTTGCAAACCACCTCAACTATAGAATGGCCCTTGCATATAAACAACGGGCAACGGCAGCACTTCATTAATGCTGAAGATCTTCTCCCCTCCAATGCACATGACCGACACACACCGCGTTTTGGAGGGTTTCTTTTTCTTCTTCTGTTATCAGTTCAATACCCCGACCGTAATTCACTTTGAGAAAAGCACTTATATCTTGAGGTAAATGTCTGAGATTTGATCTAAAGATAAGATGGTCTTGCATGAGGCGGAATGCCAAATTTTGTTGGAGCCTTGGAAGGTTTTATAAAGTTATTTTATCAAATTTAACGTTTTTGAGATGAGGTAGTCCAGGTCACTGAAACATATTTATATTTGTTAGTAAGAGTAAAATTACATATATGACCAGACTCCCTAAGCAACACGGAAGTATACAAGAAGCACGAGCGAGCATTTGTTCGCTGCCGGAACACCAGATGGCCACTGCAACTCGAGAATAATTAGTCCTTCGATATTGCTGTTGCTTCAATGCGATTTCGACGTCATCTTGTATCCTGAACCTTGTATCCAGTATCTCTCATTCGTGAGAGAAGCATTCTTTTTATACCATACCATCGGTTGAAGACTCTGTGGTTTTGCTTCCATTGCAGCAACCAATCCAACGTCCTCCGCCCAAGCACAGAATCCAGTAGTGTAGCGTTGGCTACTCTGAAAAATTAGCAGAGAATGGTCGCTCTCGCTACTTGATTTATCCGTAACCGGAAGTGTTGGCTTCCGCAACATCAAATCATTCCCGACACTTTCAAGACAACGATTTTGACAGAACCGACAGATACCGAATAGAGATACTCGAATCGCAATAAACAAGAAAATTTAACCCGAAAGAGAAATCTGAATTAAAATCTGATTTGGAATCGCTCTAGAGTCATAAAATCCGATCTGGAGTTCCTATGAAATACCAAATGGAACCGCTCTGGAGTCTCTGTAAAATCACCTTGAAGGTATCCTAACTAGAATCCAATTTGCCATCATTACATTCCATTTTGGAATCTGCCAAGATACCTGATTTGATCCCTGCCTGAAGCTGTGGATGTTAGCCGGTATCCAGTCGGATCCCGAACGCAATTTCTGCACAAGATAGCATTCATGTGAAGCGCGTGTGTATGAGTGTACGTATGTGTGTACTTCGACATAGTTCCTCGTATTTTAGGTGACAGTTTGTAGAGATTTTCCTGTATCTAGGTGTTGGACGTGGAAGTCCAAGGTGTCCAGAAAAGTGTGCAATGAGCGATGCTTTGGCGTTTCGCTCAAACTATAGTATCCTCTTTATTGTTCGCACGGCCTGAGGTACGTAAATAATCCAGCACACTCTCCTCTCTTACGTTTACCACACGGCTTCAAAAAGCTGGACACCATTAACGACGCTTATATGCATTCAAGATTACATTTTCTTTAAAAATTTATATATATCTTTGTGAATTTTTAAAAAAATGGACGTATAAATTAAATTTATATGCCAATAAACATTTTCGGTAACGGAATATATTTTTTTGATTAGCGACATCACAATGCATTTACATTTTATATCTGTAAAAATATAGATTTCAATGCTTAGAGCTTCTATATCCCGTTGAGCAACAAAAACTTGTGATACCCCCCCCCCCCCCCCAAGAAACATCTGGGTGTAAAAAACTACGCCAATTACAGGAGTGCTGTGAATTCCTGTAACAAAAAGTATTGAAATCAGATTATTAAGGCCAAGTACATAAGTCACTGCATGTTTGCCTTTTATATGATCTAGCACTAGCCGATCATTTTATTTGTATTTTCAAAATTTCCTATAAAATTTACGCTACTCTTTTACATTACTACTGCTTCCCGTATTTAATTATGATTTAATGGTCATTTAATAATTATTAAAGCTTTAGGTGATTCCTTATCGAGTACTACTGGTGGGTCCGTGCAAGAGGTTTCAAAGTTCTTACTTTGAACGTACTAATAGTACTCTCACACTATATGTATATTTGTTATTAAGCATTTACCGTGATTATTTTTGACGGGTTATTGTTAATATGCTCTACATAGAAAATTGAAACTATTTTTGAATTTGATGACTGGCATAATGAACGTAAAGTTATATCAAGAAATGCACGGACCCGCCAAGTAGTACTCGATAAGAAATCACCTAAAGTTTTAATAATTATTAAATGATCATTAAATCTTAATTAAATACGGGAAGTAGTAGTAATGTAAAGAAGTAGCAAATACGTTATAGGAAATTTTTAAAATACAATTAAAATGATGGGTCAGTGTTAAGCCTTAGCTAGTGAAGCTACTAGGGCGTAGATATAATTTGAATGTGGTCTACCATTAAAACGCTAGGCGTATCTGTTTCCTGGGTTATTGTGGATGGATTAAGATTGTTGAGAGATTCGTGGATTGGGTCACTTCAAAGAGTGAATTGTTTATTTATGTTGTGGATGCGAATGAGGAGCGACAAGTACCATCAATTCGTTACAATTAAATTTTATATAAGGAGTTAGTGAACTTACGGATATTGTAGTTATGTTATTGGTTTGTAGAGTTGAGTAGAATTGCACTGTATGAGTTCTTTCTTAGGCACTCCGATGTCTGTCGTTGCACTCGCAATAGATTTGAACGAACGCTCACCGCGGTGACTTCCCTGGCCCTCGGGTGGGAGGTTTGGTCACTTGGATCCGAAATCACGTACGATACTATCAGCGGAGGCAAGGGCAAGACTCGATGATTTCGATGGTAGCTCCTGGGGGAGTTCCGTCGGTTGCCAAGATTCACGAAAGACTGCTCTTCGGTTTCGAATACTGCAGGTGCATTAGCTCCGAATTTGGGGACAATGCAGAGCAATATTGATGAGCTTGCATGGAGAGTCTTGCTTCATACCTCGCGCTAGCATGTAGTGTGAGCGCGTGGCCTGCTACTCAGCGTTCTAGGAATTACATGAGGCAATCGAAAAGTTCGATGTGCCGAAAAGAATTTTCTGATTACATTTACTTGAGTTGATCCACTTTGGGATATAACACCAGTACTAGATCATATAATAGGCAAACATCTAGTGACTTACGTACTTGGCCTCAATAATGTGATTTCAATACTTTATGTTAGAGGAATTGACAGCACTCTTGTACTTGGCGTAGTTTTTTACACGTATGTGTTTTTTTGGGAGATATAATATTGTAAGTTCTGGTCTGGGTCGGGAGGAGCCTTAAGGAGGTTCTGCCGCCTTTTTGCATAATTATGAATGAAAATTAATTATTAGATACGGAAAATATTACATGAATAAAGTAATTATCCCACTAAAGACAGTGACATAAATATTACATTGCAGTTACAGAACCAAATGTAACAAGTAATGTTGCAAAACTATTACCGGTAACTTGAATGTAAGTTACAATTCCTGCCTCAACAACATAACATTTTGACGTAACGGTATTACATAAATGTTACATAACCGAATCGGTTTATTGATTTGAGATATATATACGTGGAAACAAGGAAACAAGGAAACAGTAACTTAACAGTAACGTTTTTCTTTTTTTTTTCTAATTAGTTTAATGTAACGTGAATGTAATGTCTCCCTGACGACATATCAATGTAACTGTATTTCGGATTACAAGATGGTGTCTTTCTTCAATTCATATAATTAGTTTCATGTAGTACATCATAGACTCATGTGATAGTGACATAAATGTGATAATCGTGTATGCTGGGAATTAAATTCTCAGATTGATCTTAGATAGATTAAGTATTAGATACTAAATAATATTTAATAATAAATATTAAATATGTTTTAGAATCAGTCTTAGTGAATGGCCTAATTTATTTCTACATTTTCGATTTCATTTATTCATAACATGGTGAATAGTCATCGGAGAATAACATGGAAAAGGAACTTTCAATTTGAAGTTTCGTTCAGTTTAGTAATTAATTGTGTGTAATAAATAATTAAATGTGACCAAATAACGTAATTCCTCCATAATTTGATTTTGAAAACCTGGTTGGCAGTGGTGGGGCGCGCGACACAGCAGCCCAGTTCACGAACGCAGCAGCAATGGGGCACTCACTCATACTATTTACGGGCAGGCGTGCAGTTAAAGTGTGCATTTCATTGATTCATCGAATTCGTTAATACCTCGATAATTAGGCATCGGATCAAAAAATGAAAAAGGAACTTTTTATTCGTTATTTCTTTCACCCCTTTAACGCTCCAACGCGAGTTATGGGACACCCTGAGACATTTGAGAGATACACTTTAGTTTCGAATTGGTTTTTTCACGCCTTCCCACGCAACACGGGGATGTTAGAAATACGTCATGGAGACGTCGGTCAATCGCGACTTCTGACATACGGTAGACATCCGTAAATCCTCAAATAACATCTTCAGTGCCGATTTTCTAAAAAGGGAGTCGACGTCCTCTGGTCTCATCTATCAATATGATCCAGAATGTTCCACTAATTATTGATCACCAAATGTTTTAATTAAGCCACTAATACCTAGCAAGAGTTCCTGCTTCGATTAAGGGCTCCCAGAGCAAGATCGGTTTAGAATTGTAAGTTTTATCAAAGAAAACGTGTTTATATACGCCTGTATCTATTTCTCAGCCAATCTCAGCCTTCTTTGCTTGTCGTGCTGCAAAGATATGGTTTCTCGTATCTCATGCGTTAATTAATGACCACCAAAAGTTTTAAATGCAATATTCGTAACCACCAAACGATTGGGCTTCGATTAGAACCATTCCGATCTCTCAGGATGATTTTAATTAAGAAATGTGTATTAGATGTATATAGCTTTCACAGTCATGCATTATGATCTTTGTCCTGTCGACAAATGGCTTCTTTTATATTTTAGAAAAATCAGGGAACACCAAACGTTTTTACTGTGATATTCGTAACCACCAAACAATTACGCATTGATTAAGCCCTAATTGAATTGACTTAAACAACAACAAAATCTTAGCTAACTTCACAATCTATTTTTATTATTTAATTAAAAAAGAATGATGAACCATGAAATATTTTAATTAGGCCACCAATGACCACCAAACGAGCACCAATTGATTAGATATAATCAAAAGTTAACAATTAAGGTTGTCCGGTTAACTTCACAAAGGTGAAGAATAAACATAGTGGCCTCCGTACATTGGCACTAGTTGTAACGTCCGCGGGTTATTACTAGTGCTTCTCGTGGCGAAAGGCCTAAGTTTTGGGCGAGGAAAATGTGCTTGTTGTCAACTCAACAATTTCGCACCCAAATATTTCAAAATTTGCTATACGAAAACAATTCCTAGTGATATGATATAAAGTGGACACGTTAAACTTTCCGTGCGTGCCCCTATTTTGATTTACATGGTGGTTCGGTACAACAATGCGTTAAGTATTGGATAAGGAATAGCAGACGTATTTTCGGGTCGCCATGACAGATCGATGAGCTGTCACTGTTTATATTTACTTCTATTTTATATGTTTTCCAAGAAATTATTTAAAATTTTGGCTTTGCAAGAAAAACATTTCATCGCAAGGCTTAGATTTCGTGTACTAAGGTTACTGATACAAAATATTATTCCCTCTTAACATATTGTCACTGATTCAATCAAAAACTTTTTTATCTTAAAAATTAGTAACATTCCACTGTAAAAACATTCGTGGAATTTAATGTAACCAGTAATGCTGCGTTATTTCATTGAGTGCCGATGATGCCACATAGCGTCAAAGAATAAACTGATCAAGTAATGATTTTGCATAATCCGAATATGACCTCAGAATTCCAAAATTCAAAATTGCGCAAAATATTGAATCCGCCATTTTGTGCTTTTGAAGCTCTGATGTCTTATTCGGATTTAGTGACATAAAAAACTCCTTTAAGAAAGTTGCCAATTAAGTTCCGATCAACTTTATCCAGTTTTGGCCCAGAATGTAGAATTTTTCCTTGATAGTTAAAGGATTAATAAACGCAATTGTTATTTATACTTGTAAGCTTACTAGCGGCAAAAAATACGAATAGTGGAATAAGGTATCATTTAAAAAGCATGACAATGTTTATATTACTTATAATTATGCACTAGTTTAATCAAATTATGTTTGTTCCCGATGCAGGTGAAATAGCATTGCTGTTGGATCGACCGAGAGCAGCCACCGTAGTCGCACGAGGCCCACTAAAATGCGTCAAACTGGATAGAGCACGATTCGAACGGGTATTGGGCCTGTGTGCCGATATTTTGAAACGCAATATCGCTCAATATAATAGCTTTGTATCACTTTCTGTTTAGTTGGTTTCTTAGAGCCTAAGTTCAAATCGCAACTCCGATCCCTTCTTATGTTATATCTTATTGCAGTTACTGATATCATTTTGTATTCAATCGAGATTTTTGATTAATAATGTATTATATAAGCTATTAATATATTCATATATTATAGAGATTCTGTAATAAATTAAATGATTACTCTTTATGAACTGCGTATAACACAATCTCCGTTATAATCCTACTTCCTGTTGCCCTGGGAGTCTCCTGACTCCACGAAAAGTGTGATCGCCAGATCGTCATTCCACGCATGCATGAATGCGTTAAGTCAGGAAGGCAAACAATCTGGCGATTGATAGCTTCGACTCACAAACTTTAAATTGCACATTCGACACACTTTCGGACATGCAGCTTATCCCTGCATCCACGAAAAAAGACAGTCTACAGTTAGAAACCGAACGGATCAGGTGGTCTCGTAGAGTAGACTCGGTACAGGAAGATAGCCAATTACAGTACTGTTTTTATTAATTTTCAAGTAGAAGAACGTCAACCAACTGTATCAACTTTCTTGTTTTGTTTCAATAAACTTTCGCCGTTTTATAATAATCGCATGAGTTCTAACTCCTTAATGGGCAATGGTCCCAAAAATCTCTTTAACCTAAACTCTTGATCCGAACTCCCTTCGTTCCTGACTGGATAAAGGAAACCACATTTCTGTTTCATTAGGATTAGTAATAACGGTTCCAAAAAGATCATCCCTTAATGGATTTCGACAGTAAGTACATTGTTAGGTATAGCATCAAGCGACTCGGTCAAGTCTCGCGCCAAGTACAGGCAACCCGCTGTACAAGGGCGGCCCACTATGTTATGAACGGCTATGTGTGAGAAAAAGTTATTGATACATCACTATAGGAATCGAGGGTTCTGAATCGATTGCCACCAAGTTCAATACGATTAATGTACGAGATCAGGGCGTATTCACATGGCGAGCGAGATGATTTTATTTCAGGTCCGTCGTCGTCGTGGGCGTCGGCGTCTTCGCACGTTCATCTACTTTTTTTTACACGACAGATGGCGCTGACTGCTTTGTGTTCTTTACCTATTTGTACTCTGGATGGTGCTGGCAATTTACGAGTCACAACACAATGAAATACACTTTGTACGTGAAGCTACCGTGCAAACCGTATTGCCAGTTATTATAAGGCTGCTTTCACAATAATACAGAATTATCATGTCTTTAATAGTATTCATGTGGAGCGGGTGTGTATGGGTGTATGTATGTGTGTGCTTTGACATAGTTCTACGTATTTTAGGTGACAGTTTTTAGGGATTTTGGATGTCCAGGTGTTCCTCTCCGTAGTTTCCTATATCTAGGTGTCGGACGTGGAAATCTAGGTTGTCCAGGCGTTCCTCTCCGTAGTTTCCTGTATCTAGGTGTCGGACGTGGAAGTCTAGGGTGTCCAGGCGTTCCTCTCCGTAGTTTCCTGTATATAGGTGTTAGTTATGGAAGTGCAGGATATCCAGGTGTTCCTCTCCGTAGTTTCTTTTATATAGATGTCGGAACTGGAAGTCCAGGGTGTCCCGGTTCTTGTATTCAGGTATGGGACGTGGAAGTTTAGGGTGTCTCGGTGTTTCTCTCCATAATTTCCTACATCTAGGTGTTGGACGTGGAAGTCCAGGATGTCGAGAAAAGTTTGCAACGGCCGACTTTTTGGCGTTTCGCTCAAGCCATAGTATCCTCTTTGTTGTTCGCACGGCCTGAGATACCTAAATAATCCAGCACACTCTGCTCTCTTACGTTCACCACACGACTTCAATGAGCTGGACACTATTGACGACGTTTATATGCCTTCAAGATTACATTTTCTTTAAAATATTGTATATATCTTTATGCATTTCTAAAAAAATTGATATAAATTAAATTTATATGCTATTAAATATTTTCGACAACGCAGTATACTTTTCTGATTAGCGACATTACAATACATTTAAATTTTATATCTCTAAAAATATAGATTACAGTGCTTAGAGCTTCTATATCCCGTTGAGCAATAAAATCTTGTGATATCCCCCAAAAAACACTTACGTGTAGAAAACTATGCCAAGTACAGAGAACCGTATAAATGGTGACAACGGTGGACGCAGTGCGGTGAGGTAAGAGAGGAGGATTGGGCGGCGCGTGCTCTCCTATCTCGGCCTGTGCGTGGAACGCAGAAAGCACTACGGTGCGAGCGAAACGCCAGAGCGTTGCTCGGTGCGTCCTTGTTGCACAGCACGAGTGTAAGCGAGACGCCAGCAAGGCCCCTCATGCGCAATAGGGAGCTTGATGGGGGACTGCTCGTGTTCGCAGGCAAGCTTTCCCTCTCTCTCTCTCAGACTAACGGTCTATGACGAGGACAGCTAGTACTCCAATCCGCGCTGCCCAATCCTCCTATCTTACCTCACCGCACGACGTCCACCGTTGTCACCATTTATGCGGTTCTCTGTACAGTCAAGCACTAACTGAAAACTGCCATGTCCTATGATAATGTTATCAAGAGACTCGGTCGAGTCTCGCGCCAAGCGCAGGCAACCGGCTGTACAAGGCACAGCTCGCCGAGACTCTTTACTCGAGTCAACTCCTTATACCTGTGTTTGGAACGAAATATCTTATGAGCCGCTATATATGAGAAAAAGTTATTGACACATTCACTATAGGGATGGAGGGTTCTGAAGCGATTGTCACCAAGTTCAATATGATTAGTGTACGAGATCAGGGCGTATTGAGATGGCGAGCGAGATGATTTTATTTCAGTTCCATCGTCGTAGTCGTCGTCGTCGTCTTCGCACGTCCATCTACTTTTTTACACGACAGATGTTGCTGACTTTTTTGCCTTCTTTACCTATTTAAACTCTGGATGGTGTTGGTAATTTACGAATACACAATACAATCAAATACATTTTGTATGTGAGGCTACCGTTGACACAGAATTTCCAGTTAATATAAGGCTGCTTTCACAATAGTATAGAATCATTAAGTTTTTTATAGCATTCATGTGGAGCGCGCGTGTGTTTGTGCTTCGATATAGTTTCTCGTATTTTAGCTGACAGTTTTTAGAGATATAGGATGTCCACATGTTCCTCTCCGTAGTATCCTGTATTTAAATGTCAAGCGTGGAAGTCCAGGGTGTCCAGGTGTTCCGCTCCGTAGTTTCTTGTATCTAGGTGTCGGACGTGGAAGTCCAGGGTG
>JARQTH010000546.1:47443-61821 GCA_030142595.1 Trachelus iudaicus
ACCTTCGAAGGCTCTAGAGTGTCGGTATTATGTCGGTGCAGGAATCTGTATCCAGAACTCTCCAACTTATACTACTCACGCACGCACGCATGCACGCAATATTTAAAAAAGTATTAAAATACTCTGTCATTTGCATGATACCAATAAAATTATTATACATTTTAAGAGATCTGCATAGCATTTCCCAGCCTAGCGTATCCAGAATAATTGAAAAAATGTTTGATGCTATTGCTAAACTGCTTCGACGGTTTGTTGTGTATCCAGCTAGAATGGAAGCCCTTAAAACGGAGTTTTATAACATAGCTCACTTTCCTGGGGTTAAAGGTTGTATTGATTGTACCCACGTTGCAATAAAAAACCCCAATCGGGAGCGCGCTATGTTGTATGTTAACCGTAAGGGTTATTATTCTATCAACGTGCAAGTAGTGTGTGATGCTCAGCGACGAATTCTGTATATTGTTGCTAAATGGCGAGACAGTGTTCATGGTGCACGTATATGGGACTCGTGCTCTCTGAAGGAAGACTTTGAGGTAAGCATTTTTCACTTATTAAAAGTATGTTTGATATTAGATAATCAATGAAGTAATAATAATATTTATTCTTAATTAAGAGGCCTCCAGGATAAAGGGAATCTTGCTTGGGGACGCTGGATACCCATACAAGGCATACCTTCTCACACCTATCCAAACTCCTCAAACTCAATCTGAACAGAGGTATAATAAGTCCTGTAAATCTACGCGCCTAACTGTAGAGCACTGCTTTGCGGAAATGAAGGGCATATTTAGAGCCCTTCGCAATGTTATGCAGATTTCCCTTCCGACAGCGAAAACAGCCATCATTGCCATGGCTGTTTTATTTAACACGAGGAAGGAACAGCAAGACAATGATAACTATGCTAAGAATATAAAATTCGTTGAAACTTTCTCATTAAATAGTTTTAACTTAAAGTAATTTTCTTACAGATCCTGATTCGGATGAGGAAGAGGTCGGCGAATCTTCTTCGGAAGGTGCAGGAGAGCAGCCTCTTCCTGATTCTGTCCTGGTAGCAGGGAATATGTTCCGCATGGACTTCGTGCGAAGGCACTTTGCCTGAAGGAGTTCCTTTATTGCAGGGGATGCTGAGGCTCTAACCGATCTGGCCTATCTGATCATCAATTGTACACTGCCTTTCGATGAAAATATCTGTTTCAAGTTCTACGAAAACTAAACAATTCAAGTGTATCAAGTTCTTTTCGAAAACCTTGTGGATTTCTTACTCTCATTTCAATAAATTAAACTTCGCTTCAAATTATAATACTGATATTTTTATTTCTAATTTACCCATAGCATTAATAAAAAGAAATACATATGTAGAGGAAACAAGTTTTTATTAATCATAGGAAAAAATATTTACAAATGTTTTTTGTCGAAGAAAAAGTATATGTCGTACAATTTGTAAGCGACAATCGTGATCTAGCAGAGAATAAAACGGAGAAAATAGCAGTGACTGGTAAGTAAGTGAGTTAGAAAAGACTGTTACAGGCGCATCGACAGTGGAAACTCGCAGCGATTCCTTACGAAGCAGCCATGATCGAATTGCAAAACTCAACTCTGATCCTTTCAAAAATCTTTCCTTCGCTAACTGTTCCTTCAAAATTTCCATTCTAAGATCGTGTTCCTGTTTCGTAATTTGTATTTCTAATTTGTGCTTCTCTTCTATATAACGCAACGTTTCATTCATTTTTTGCGTTCGCAATTCGAGCATTTCGAAAACTCGAAAATTACAAGTTCCTTACGAAAATCTGCGCGAAGCGCCAGTTTCGAAGATGTCCTCGTGACAATTAATAATTTGCATAATACTCGTGGACAATACATTATATCGGTCCTACGAGGAGTATCAGTCGTCCTCTCGCGCGAGGGTGCACTAGGCGTCCCTGGATTCCCAACTCGCGGAAATAATATTAGGCGAAATCTGACGATGGGCGCTATGCCATAGGGGTCGGTAGCGGTGCTCATTCGTTGGGCACTGTGCGCGCCACTTCCAGACGTCGTGGTTGAGTCTCAGCGGAGTAGAGCGCGTTGCTGCCGCGTGACGTCAGGCTGTCCCGCGTTGCGCGCGCCTGCTGGGCCAGTAAAGCTGCTCCCCAGAGATAGCGCGAGAGTCAACCCCATGGACATAGGAATATAGGGACGGAGTATAAACCCACTATTATGGCGAAGGGGGTGAAGCCTGGGGAAGAGGGGGCCGCCATATTGGATGTGCCTGATCGCTCGATTCGCTGAGAACAGTCAGATCTTTATTATTTCCGACATTATCATAAAATATTGCAATTTTCAGTTACTGCATGACTGTTCTCAGCGAGTGACACCTAATAGGCATGGCTTCGCCTGGTTTCAGTCGGCCCATGGCCACTGAGAAACAAAAGCGAGGGAAGAAAATTCAGAGTTCGTAGGTGCCTACGTTTCTGTTGATGATTCACTCTGATTGGTCAACTTTGACTTGCTCCCATTTAAAAACTAAGAGCTTCTGGACAAAACGAAGGTCATATTCGTGATCAGTGAAGCCTCCCGAACACCGCCATACCCACCGGGTCAGGTAGTTCCGGAACACCCTGTATATATTTTTTTATATATTTTTTATGGGGGTAAACTACCCCAAAATTATTTTATATAAAAAATTCCCAAACAGGAGTAAATTTGAGCCAAAAAATTTGGAAAAAAAGTAAGTTGCTCGCGATAATTAAATAAAGTGTACGTGTTTTTGTATTTATGCGAACAATTATTTTCTAGGGGTAACCACCCTTAAATATATTTTATGTTTCTCTGGAATAAAATAATTGTTGCGAACAAAACCAACTAGAAAAATTTTCTCATAGTGAGACATGAAAAATGAGATTATCTCAGGTGTATCAAAAAATTCTAATGGGGATGACCCACCTCAAAATAATTTTGGATTATACAAAATCACAGCCAAAGACTCACAGTCTTCATATGGCTCTTTAAATTCTATAGTAGCTTCTTCTAAAATCTCAACGCCGTTGAAATCATTTAGATCGTGCATTAATATTTTTTTGAAATTATCTGCCAGTTGCTGCTCTACGTCATTAACCTGAGTATCCGGAATATTCATGGTTTGGAACACAAGTAACAGAAGTTTTATTACATTCAACGGATTTATTGCCACGTTTGAAACTAGATAATTGGTTATGTTTCACTGTAGAAAAGATAACACTGATGAACTTGAACGTTCTAACTCAATCACGTTTAATCACAATCAAGCCTTCTTCCCATAGATAAAGACGCGTGGGTCGACAAAACACTCTGCAGTAACTTCTAATTTTATAAATATAAAAATAGTAAGACCCTATAGTGAAAAGATTTGAATTTCTACGATGAAATTTTTTTTGTAGACAACATGTTCAACATTAAACCTGCCGACAATTTTTTATAAACGTATTTTTGGCTTAGAAACGGTCAAATAACCGCTAGATGGTACGTTTAGTGTTAAGGGTTATCCCTCTAAATATGCACCTTTAACGAAAGTAACCTGACACTTTGTCAGCTCAGTGTCTATAGGCACTCAAATTACATTTGAAATAAATGCTTCCCAATGTAAGTTGTCTTCTAAAAGTGTCAACTTATGTAATATAAGTTCATTTATTCTACGATAACATACGATCAATAAATTACATTTAAGGGTGGTTACCCCCTAGAAAATAATTTTTCATGAAAATGAAAAAACACGTACACTTTTTTTAATTATCGCGAGCAACATATATCTTTCCAAATTTTTTGGCTCAGTTTTACTCCTGTTTGGGAATTTTTTATATAATGAAAAATAATTTTGGGGTAGTTTACCCCCATAAAAATTATTTGACAAATTTGAAAAAATCACATTTTTGATCTCTCATTTTGAAAAAATTTTTCCAGTTAGTTTCATTGTGATAGAATACAGTTGTCACATATGAAATAATTAAATAGGTGTTTAGTACTCCGATTTTCGGGGCGGTTTTCATCCCCAAAAACCCAATTTTGGGCCGATAAAAAAACACAAGTCACTTAGTTTTTCGACTACTAAAACATATGTGAATACAAAGAAAATCGAAGGCGGACACTTACCAAGGTTTCTTTGTAAGAAATGTAAGATACGTAACGTGTGCGATATGCACGTGTAGGATTTGCGCCTTCACTTTTTTATGTTTGAAGATAAATTTATATTTCATAATAGTATTTTATTTATTTATGTAGTACGAATGAGTATAAGACACGAATATGGAGTTTGGTACATGAGCCGGTAGGCGAATGCACCAACCACACGAATATTATACTCATTCGTACTAACTAGATACAACAGTTTTTGTAACAAATGCTCAAAGAAATCGTCGCCTAGCCTCTTTTTTACAAGGAATGGCACTCAAATTTATTTTTAATAGTTTTCCCTTCCATGAAAATATTTTGAGATGCCTATACTGTCACTATCATAAGTTTTTAAGTAATTTTATAGTCATTTGTTCGAAAAATAATATTTTTGGGTGCCTTCTGGCGGCACATTGAAGGATATTCTTTGGGCATTTATTGCAAAAATTATATTTTGGAGATTAAGAAAGATTCTCTTACAAATAAGATAGCTGTAAGTTTTCTATAAGTCAATTATTATGCAATGTAAGTGTATTAATTATATTCAATTCCACTCAATATTTGTAACAACCAAAATACTAATCATAGGCTCCTAATTTCATTAAAATATAATACTGTATATTATTACGACACAGTTCTATAACTACTAAAAACGTAAAATAGATAACACATTATGTTAAGTAATAGTATCATTATAGCAAGCTGGTATCGATTTTTCCGTACAAGAAACTACATATATTTACAAGTATGCTATATAATGTTTCAATCTGTCACAGGAGAATTAAGAATAGAAAAGAAGCAAATTGGATACTTTGTTAATTAGCACATAAACCCTTAGCTGCACTCGTGGTATCTAACAGATATCTGTGCATTTATTTTCACTCAACACCAATTTCATAGCAATAATGGAAATTAGGTGTAGTTAACAAAAAATGGAATTTTTGTACTTCGAAAACGTATTTGTAGAAATGTAAAAGTTTCGAAAAATTCAATAAGCTAAGAATGACCTTGTGGAAAACGTCATTACGATAAAGGTTGAAAATAATATTGTGAAGTTCAAGTTTAATATTAAGTTGGTTAGAATTCAATTTTGTGACATCGTATTTGCCAAATTTCATAGATCATTGGATCTATGCCAAATTCTTGTCAGCATTGCGTAAAATCTTTATGCAAACGGCAACGAGCGACCTACATTTTCAAAATTTATACATGACGTTATGTTGCTCATAGCACCAATGTCATTGATGAAATACATACTTAGTTCATAAATTATGTATAATGGAAACTGTATACTAAGAATCACCTCATTTAGTTTTCTGTCAATATTTTTCACCATAAGATATTTTTGTATGAAGTTAACCATATGCTTCTAGCACTACGAATTTATTACTATTATACTTGAGAAATTTTTATCATATTATACTTCGAAAGCATGTTTAGTATTTCCCACAAGTGCAGCTCGAATTTTGTTTTCAGTGCTACTATGCGACACAAATAATAAATAGCTCGAGCTTCCTCATGATTGGCGTGAGAGAAATTAATCTACGATCTAAAAATACACAAGCTGCAACTCCATTTAACGAAATTATTTGTTCGCATCCCAGTCTACCTTATTTCATTGATATGTAGTTCTTGCCAAAAAAAAAAGATGTTTAATAGCTGGTAGGTAAAGTTATAAAGTATGGATATAGGGACTACGACATATGCAATAATAAAATACAATTTATACTTCTTTAACATAGAAATCCATTGCTCACCTGAGGAGGTCACACGCGTCATAATTTTTAACGAAATGGATTTAATAGTATCACCATTTTCTTGAGGCTTGAGT
Source organism: Trachelus iudaicus (assembly GCA_030142595.1). Taxonomy (NCBI): domain Eukaryota; kingdom Metazoa; phylum Arthropoda; class Insecta; order Hymenoptera; family Cephidae; genus Trachelus; species Trachelus iudaicus. The sequence goes on from JARQTH010000546.1 coordinate 53,391, forward strand.
GCAAAATAACAAAGTTTTTCTAATAATGCGTCATTTGTAACTTCATCCGCGCTTTTGTTACTGGACGACATTACGCTGAAATTAATGAATTTGTGTTTTATAATTTTCAAAAGAAATAATAAACAAGGTTACTAAATACTTTATTTATATATTTATAAAAGATTGAATTGTGCTTGTTTAATATTATATTATATTATATAATTAATGGATGCAAAACATGCCAAATTATAGGTAAAAATTTATTTTTTTGATTGACTGCTTTTAATATTGGTGAGGAAATTTTATTTCTACGGAAATATCATTAATAATATATCTACACAAACATTTGAACATACAAGTCATTATAATGATTGATTATATCTATAATAAGTGCCTTTACAAATATATGTATGTATATATGTTGTTGTTGTACATACATACATACAAATATAATACTTTATAAAGTATAATGCAAAAAATAAAATAAATTAGGAGAAATGGCATGCTTAGGAGAAATTCTAAGTCTACAAAGCATCAACGGGATATCATTTGAAACTTGTCCGCAGTAGGCCACTTGGTTAATGACGATATAATTCAAATCTGTTTAAAATCAATTTGTATCAGTTGCATTACATCGAAGTTAGAATGAATAATTGTGAATAACACAAACCGAATTCTAAATAGAAAAATATACACGCGAAATATTATTAAGAAATTGTTAATTTTATATATTTCTTTGTACTTGTATAATTATATTGCTATAAAACGTGAGGTTAAAGTCCTAACAAAAACTGCAGCGCTCTAAAAAAAATCGACAATAGATGAACTATCGTAGCAAAAAATGTTATAGCTGAACTGATATATCTGCATGCGTTATATTAGAGTGTAGCCAATTTCAAAAATTATATTTACTCATCGTCCGTGTACTCAAGTCCATCAATGAACTGTATGCATTCCATCGACTGTTGATTATCTTTATTATTGCTCGTTTTATTCTTAGCGATGTTCATTTATCAGTTGTTTTTAAATATTGCAATGGAACATTAAAAGTAATTCGTTAAGGAATTAATTATAATGTTTTTATGAGGATCTTGTCATTGCAAGTTTGTATTCAAACACACGTTTATCAGCAGTATCTCAGGAGGAATATTCTAAATATAAACAGGTTTATCCACATTTCGTAAACTTCGTTTAAATGGAATCGCAAAACGTACGTCTGTTCGATACAACATGTATATCAATTATGCAACAAAATTCACCCGTTCCTTCACAATGATTTCTTTTTTCTTTCCAAAAACCAGCAAAATGCAATTTTTTAATAAACTTTTATAATTTCAGGTAACTGCGGAGTAGTACGAACCGCGCGTAGCGTCACTCGAACACGGTTTGACGTTTCACGCTGCCAAAACTATGTTTAAATCTGAAGTGCACACGCGGCCTCTTTATTTCTGGCACACAGTCTTCCCGGAATATGTTGTCTTTTCACAAAGTTTTTCTGCGTTCATCGGTCGCCCTCTCAAAATTTATATATTAGTTCTATATAGTCGAGATACGTTTTTTCATACATCATCAAATAATATTAAATATAACATAACAATAAAATAATATTAAAAAATTATTTGGTTAAGGTTTTATGTCCGCGTGAAAAATCAGGTTTCACATCCGCGGTCGATATTTAAATGACTATGGCCAATCAGGGGGATGTAGTTTCTAGCATATGGGTTCCAAGTTTAGGGAAAGCACGATGAACCTTTCAAGCGGATCCATGTATAAAAGATATACTTAGGTATTAGCCCTGGCTGTTAGTGATTCTACTCAAGTACATATACTATATATGTTCATCCATAGCGGGAATTCCTGATTTTGAGACTATTCCTCGAAAACCCCACTAAGCTCCTGACTTCTCTCTATAGACATCTTTCTTAGCTAATCTTGATCCAGTAAATCCTTCACCTCCATGCAAAGTGTCCCGCCGAAATTTCCAACACCAACGACAACTTCCTTAACCACCACGTACCCTTTTCCCAGACTTTCCTTAGATTAACCAATAATGACAATGTTCAATCCTACCGCAAAAACCTATCCCCGCTAACTAACGTTCGGCAAATCCGCCAAGACTCACTTTGCTGTTCGCCGATCCGCTAACCGAAGTTGTCTAAAATAAAAACTATAGTTCCGAAGAGGGCCGTAGCGCTCCCAACGCTCGAGAGCGTCTTGTGCGGGGAAGATTACGGTTTCCGGGACTTCAAAATTGGACCAAGCATTTATTGTGTATGAACGAAATAAAATGATTATCAAGAGTAAAAAAAGATTATTTCACCTTATTTTAAGAGATACACGGCCCTTTAGAGTTAATTGGAAATATGGGTGATATAGGCATTATATACAGAGTGTAGCAGCCCAGATGCACGTTTGAGATTTGCGGTGCAACACAAATTCAAAAATCTGATGTCGCGACCATTGAATATTTGTTGATTGCGTATCAAATGGGTATATTATTATTGTTCAATTAACTTCCGGTCGCAAATAAAAAAGAATCTTCTTTGCAATTTCAAATGATATTGAAAAAAGTTAAATGCAAAATTTGTAGAGCAAGAAAAAATAAGAGAGATGAAAAAAAAACTTGGACGGATTGCGCACATAATAAGGGAGATATTTGCGTTCGAAATTTTATCATTTTTTGACAAATTTCTGATAAGGGCGGAACGCCTTAGCTTCGTGCAGCAGCTTCACGCCGAACTCACATTTCGCAATTGTTTTGAAGTAAGCGTTCAGTCAGACGCAAACCCATACAAGGTGGCTAAAACATATTACAATGCTATTTTTTATTCCAAGTGAGCAGCCGAAGTATTCCTGTTGTAGATTTCCGTGATCCTGGATGTAGATTTTGGAGTCTTCGTCATCCTCGACATAGATTTTCGAGCCTTCGTGTTCCTGGACGTAGTTTTTGGGGTTTTCGTATTTCTGGACGTAGACTTCGGAGTCTTCGTGTTTCTCGTCGTAGAGTTTGCGGTCTTCGTGTTTCTCGCCATAGATTTTGGGGTCTTTGTGTTCCTGGAAATAGTTTCTGGGGTCTTCGTGTTCCTGGACGTAGATTTTGGGGTCTTCCTGTTCCTAGACGTAGATTTTGGAGTCTTCGTGTTCCTAGACGTAGATTTTTGAGTCTTCGTGTTCCTGGACGTAGATTTTGGAGTGTTCGTGTTCTTGGACGTAGATTTTGGGGTCTTTGTGTTCCTGGACATAGTTTTTGAGGTCTTCGTGTTCCTGGACGTAGATTTTGGAGTCTTCGTGTTCCTGGACCCTAATTCGAGGAAAAAGAGTCGGATGGATGCGACTTCCCCGTTGGTTCCCCGTGAGTTTGAGAAAAAATGAGGTAAAAAAATTGAGAACCTCAAGCGAAAAAGGGGAAGCACCAATCAAGAGCACCACTGCCAGCCGGACGCCGGAGTGGGGATAAAGGTGGAGCCAAGCAAGCGTGTATGCGCGAACCGTGCACAACGGTCGACCGAGCTAACCTTAGCGAGGCAGCGAAGCCACTAGTCCGTAGAGCAACAGTACTAGACCCAGCAACAACTCCACTAGACAGCATGGCTGGTAAGGAGAAGTAAATGGATCCTGAGCTTTTGGAAGCTCGCAAAATAGAGAAGCAGCTGCAATACATCTTGCTGCTAATGCAAAAGGAGACGAACCAGTGTCTCAAATTGCTGATTGAAGAGGCTGACAGGACTCGTGCCTTTGTCTTGACAAAGAAGGCTATCCAGGCACGATACAAACAGGAGTATGCCAAGAACGTGGCACAATCGCTACGCGTTGTCCGGGGAAAGGTCAAAGACAATCTACCACTGTCGGAACGAGGCAAGATGACTTCTAACATGACGGTGAAAAATGCGAAACAGCCAGTGGTTACCTCTGTGACCGGATGAATCCTTCTAGGGTTGTTTCAGGTGCTGTTCCTTAGGTCATCAGGATTTACATGCGGCTAGGACTTATGCCTAAACGAAGTGGTAAGAAAGTTCAATTATGTAAATTATTCAGACAATTAGATAAACCGTAAACTCAAAAACAAACAAAACCAACGACAATTTTATTCAATACTTGCCGTGGAAATTAATTCCCACAGAGTTTTCGAAACTACCAAAAGATTTACCTACTGACGAATCAATTAAAAATAGAATATTTCCTAATTCGCGAAGACATATTTTGAGACATTATTAGAACTTCAAATCATAAAACTCGATAGGCCTTATATTAACACGTGAACGTGCTGATATAGTAGACGGAACCAACGAATCATCCCTTTTATTACAAATTCCATTGTGCGCGATTGTAACAATATGTTACCACTATTATTAGTACTACTATCATTATTTATATTGCGACGACAAAGTTTTTACGATGACGCACAAATAAATGGTACCGCGAGAAATAATTAATAAAATACGAAATTATTGGGCGCCAGGTATAACCAGAGTTACACCGCTCTCTCCTAAGGACACCCTGGCCAGATCTTATGCGGTAGGATCCTGGGTTTGGGAGACAATAATAAAAATCTGAAAATTAGGGAGATTCACTCTAAAAACTACTTGAAATTAATTTATACAACGACGAACTATCGGAAACAAAATCCAGAGATGGATCCGATTTATTTAAAATAGAAAAATATAAGAACAAGGCAGTTCAATATAAGTGAAAGTACAGAAAATAGATCGAGATGGTACAGAACACACTGGGATATTACCCGAACGACATTGTGCAATAATATTCCCGCTGGAACAACGCAACATAAAATACGATATTACAAACGGTACTATAACAAATGGTACCATAGTAAACCGTACGATAGCAGACGGTACGATAGTGACTCACGCACCTATGCGTTAGGGAGACGATTCCGAGAGACGTGGACTGTACGATTAGACATAAAATCGGAAGAATAGAAAGAAGGAAATAAGAGACCGATCCACTGTTTGTCACCGGATTAACTATCCTTGGACCCGTAGCGATCAGGAAAGCGTAGGAAGACGCGTAACAGTACGTCGAACAGAAAAAATCGGTTGATCATGTGAATTGAAAGATGGCCAAAATACCCCTGAGCGTCACTCACCGTTGTCCAGTAACTCCTACTATTCCCAGGAACACACACTCCTGGATTACAGTCCCTCAAACGGATTACGATACGATGCAATAAATCCAAATATTGGTACAAAACGATAGCACGTTTACCTCTGAGCTAGGCCACGCCGTGAGTGACGCTACAAATTACCAAAATCGGGAAACTTCCCGAGAGCGCGCTGCAATACCACCCCTTGTTCCAATCAGGGTCGCTGTTACATCGACTCCGCTAGCGAGCTCGCAATCTTCAGTTGTTTTGACAATCTCGATAAAATATAATAGATCCTGGCATCTTGCTACGTTAGGATGGCAGCAATGCCGTTTTCGGAATGCGGGAATCAGATCCACCTCTACTCCCTCGATATTCGGCTTCACGCCGCTTCTGCAACTTCTATATGCCCTCTGCTCCTGAAGACCCTCGCCGCTTGCATTGCGTATTTGAGCTGCCAAGTTGTGTGCTTGACGTCACCTCTCCTCGACAGCGCTCTACCAGGCCCGTAGTTGGCTCTCTCTTGGGCCCCGTCTTACTACAAACTGTGTCGAATCCTCTCGGACCCGTTTAATGAACTCAAAAACAAACGAAACGTTCCCCACAGAGAAATAAATACAAATTCTTAGAATAAAATCAGTCCAACGCCACGAGAAACGCTCCGTAACCCATCAGGCGCCAAGACGTAGCCGAATTCGCCTGTTTTGTGACGTGGATCAAAATGCCACGTCACAATATACACTTTTTTTATATCACTTATTACTATCCTTAATGCTATTTTATATCTATGCCAATTTTTTAAAATGTATATGGTATATTGTGACGTAAATTTCCTTTACGCAAGGTTAAGTAGCGTGACAACCCTTTTACGTCATAAATCGCGAACGGCACCTCCAGACTCTCCCTTACGCGACAACGCGAAACTCTGCGATTCTGGATCGCGATAGCCTATGGGCGCTAGGCACTACGAAGTGCCACGAAACGGAAAAGTAGCGCGGGGAGATAGGAGAAAGGATCCAAATAGCTAGTGTAAACCGGCAGGTAGAGGGGCGGGGAATGCACAGGTATTAAATAAATTCAGATTGAGAACCAGAAGTTAACAGTAAAAAATATGCCCTTTATTCGCGACTTTCCAACAATTAGTATTCTAGTGAACAAAGTAAAATAATAAGAGTCGATACAACAAAGTCACGCGAAACAGGATCCCTAACGGGATACGCGACGATTCTAACGATACTCGTGCGATACCGATATCACCGCCTCTTCACGGAATGTTGTACAAACGAATAGTCACGAGAAGATGTCACTGTTCGATCCCGACGCGGTATTACTTCGATTTACCGGAATCGTTAACTAATCTGATCGACTTCCCAATAGTCGGGGCGAATTATGCAGCTGAGAAACACAGTGATAGGTCGAACGGTGGACCGGAACGCTTGTTTCACCAGGAGAGGAAAACTAAATAATTAACAATAGAAATATTCCAAAGTAAAGACAAGCACGTAACAAAGACAGATTGAATTTTGACGGAATTCTCAATAAGTTAGAAGATACAGAAAATGGAACAAAATGAAAAGCTTGTCTAGTGAGAAAAGACCTGACAGACGATATAGTGCAAACAGGACGAGACGTTAAGCTACAATACGCGAGCAAAAGAGATCATACTTTGCTTGAAGGCGTGAGGACACCAGAAGCGTAATTCGCAGATTCTTACTCAGTCTTTAGAGTTATCGAGATTCACTCAATAATCATTAGACACTAGGTAAAATGCGATAAATAAAACAATAGTTCATTCAAGCCATGGAATCTTTTGCTTCTGGCGTTACGCGACTTCTCCTAGGTCGAAACCGGGAGGAAAACACGGAAATAATATACAGGGCGAGAACTATGGCTTCAAAGGCGGAAAAGATTTCGTTCTTGCTGGCTAGACGCTCACCAAGAACACTTTACACTACTATCAAACAACACGCACGCACCCGGTTAAGATGGCTAACAACGTAAGAATGTCCGCGCGAGAGCGGTTTTTCTCGGTGCTCGGGGCCAGCGTTAGCCTCGTCACCAAAGTCAGGCCCTCCTGGGCCAATACCATTCACGGAAGGATTTGCCTATCGCGCTGCTACGCGCTAAATGCAAAGCATGCCTTCAGACCATTATTAATTCGATGATAAATAAGATAGTTAGATTTTACCGAAAAGACTTCTGTTCGTTATCGGATCTTTATCCTCACGAGAAGAACTTAAAGCGATATCCTTTTGACCGGAGCCTGCTTGTACGCGATACTATACGTTACTTAAAAGGACGGTCTCATCATCTATATATATTATATAAAAGAACGGCCTGAAATGTGTTTGTAATACCATAACTCGAGAACGCAGCGTTCGATTTGCTTGGGGAATGTTTTGTTGTGTTCGCCTCGGCCATCCCATGGTATGTACGTCAAGAAAAATCCGGAAAACTCAGCCGGAAAAGTTTGAGACCTATATTTCAAGAATCGATGGGCATAGCAACCAGTTGTTTCCATAGCAACCGGTGGTTAGAATATTAATTAGCTTTTTGGTAATCATAAAAACGTAGCGCGTTATGACAGTAGATCGATCTATCGATATCATCTACCTCTTTTCCATGGAGGGAGCCACAGCGAAGCGTGGCTGGGTCCCTAGTTATAAGATATTTCCCGTGCGCGAGCTACGAGAAATCAGGGCGTACGTCGCCCATTTGCCCACTTGGGAATTTACTATATTGCTCGTTCTCGTCGCCGTGGATTGAGGGATCCAGTTGTCATCTGGCGATGTTCCTCGATGGGTCCTTCCAGAGACTTTGAAGCGGCTGAAGTTCATGACGCTTCGCCGAGGTAGCCCTGAGAGCTTCCTAATTCTTCGATGTTACCGATCAAGAGACTCGGTCGAGTCTCGCGCCAAGAACAGGCAACCTGCCGTACAGGCCACGGCCCGCCGACAATCGTTACTCGAAGCATCGCTTGTACTTGTGTTTCGACTCAAATATTTTATAAACGGCTGTATGTGAGAAAAATTTATTGATATATTCACTATAGGAATCAAGGGTTCTGAATTGATTGCCACCAAATTCAATACGATTAGTGTATGCGATCAGGACGCATTCACATGGCGAGCGAGATGATTTTATTTCAGGTCCGTTGTCGTCGTCGTCGTCGTCGTCAGTAGTATAAGTTGGGGAGTTCTGGATACAGATTCCTGCACCGACATAATACCGACACTCTAGAGCCTTCGAAGTTGGGTGTCCGTGCTAAGTTGCTGTCGTGAGCTCTACGATTTCCGGAAGTGACGTCATCAGGACCCCTCGATTCCAAGAATTTTGGCTCGATTCCGGGAA
>JARQTH010000547.1:0-126656 GCA_030142595.1 Trachelus iudaicus
CTCTCTCTCTCTCTCTCTCTCTCTCTCTCTCTCTCTCTCTCTCTCTCTCTCTCTCTCTCTCTCTCTCTCTCTGCCCCTTTCCCTCCCTCCCTCTCTTACTGAGACAATTCTCTTTATCTTCTCAGTAGGTACTCTGGAAGCGTCTAAGAATATTCTACATCTCTCTGCAGCATTCATTTATGCTTGTCCTATCGGGAAACCGTCCTCAGGATCTTTCTCAGTCTGAATCCAGGACGTGTCTCATGAATTACCTAGAGTTCCCAGGGGCAACGTCGTTCAGGTAGATAAGTAGGTAGATTCCATTCCAGAGAACAGTTGCACGTTATAGTACCTATAGGGTCTTCAAGGGTTTAGAAAGCCGTAGAACACCATCCCAGCTATATCGTCACCGCAGCCACGTGCGTTACCCCCCCCCCCCAGTCTATATATATGGGGTGTGTGTGTGTGTGTGTGTGTTGTTTTTCCCCCTCAACACACAGATTAAGGACTAGTGACGTGAAAATTTCGCGGATGAGAGAGTTCCATGAAAAACAGCCTGAAACTCGTTCACTCTTCAAAGTGTCCTTTTATCGAGAACACAGGGTTTCTGATTTTGAAAGTAGACTACAGGACCATCTAATGGGCATCCTTGATTAACGCACAACGATCCCACAGAGGAAGCTCCTGAAATCAAATAAAATCAATAAATTCACGGAATTCCACATAACCACAATACTCTAGTTATCCTGAACAAGGTATCCCCGGTCCAGTCCTATCAATATTCTATTAAAATCGTAAATAGGAAGACCATAAAGCACCACACATGACGTCCGATCAATGAGGATTCGATTGCAAATACACTAGTCGATATCCAATAAATATGTATATCTCCGTAGGCGACAGGTTATTGTAGGTTAGGTCATACTCGATTTCTCCTGAAGATTCCCTGGCTGTTTTACTCTCGCTATATTGGTACCGCACTGGGTCAAACTTCAAATAAAAGGGATGTTCCCGAGTAAGCCTGTGCCGCAGTGTGCAGAGAGTATTGGCTCGTGTTAAACGGGTCTAAAGGACGTTCTCGAATTAACACGCTCGCTCGCGGTTAACCTTCAAGCGGAAGTACTTGCAATTACTCAGTGTGATCGTGCTAATCGTAATTAACCTTACGCTACGTAATTAACGCGGCCAGTAAATCGTATAACGGATGAAAATCTATCTATGCACATATATAGGTTATCCACTAGTCTTAAGAGGCAGAGTTTGTTCTGTGTCTATTAGGTAGAACGCATTGACAATCTATACACGTGGTACATATTGACATCACTATTCTTGTACCGTGCTTGCACCCTCTTATGCATGATCGCAATATTCGCTAGATAGTGTGACAGTAATCGTCCGCTGTTCTATGAAACAATTATGGTAATCGAGTAAAAGTACCGGAGTCCCAACGTGAATGGAATTATGTGGGATACGTGGCGATGATTGCGTTCAGATATACGAGGTCTATTAACTAAGTATTGACTAAGTACAATGGCTGGCTAGTCGATTTCCATGTACATTGACGTGCAAGTAAAGAAGGTCGGTACATTGTTACATTTTTAATTTGCAGCTGTACCGAAGAATGCGAGACGTTCAAGAGGAGACATCTGCGGAAAGTATTTAAAAAGAAAATTCTACGTGCGCATGATAAAACAGTAAGTTAAAATAGCAGAAACGACCGCGATATTGTTTACCAATCGATTATTCTAACCTAAAAACGTAGATTGGTAGTACAAGACAGATTTCCGATTTCACGTGAAATCTAAATGTATTTGACAGCAATCGCGCATTAAGCGATTAACGATCGTGATCGTTAATAACGAGCGTCTGGGCGATTTCGGGTAAATAAAATAAACTTAGTGAAAGAAATCAATTGCAAAAACCGTTAGGGGATCAGCTGGTGGGAAAAAGGAATAAAAAAAATGAGCACCGCCGCCGCCGCGAATTTTAACAGGCGTGAAACTGCCGTGGGTAATCAAACGCTTTACGACTGTTGAAACGAAAGGAAAACGAGGAGCGAAAGAGAAATGGCGTATGCCCAACCGCTTTCTTTTACTTCAACCTTAACCTCAAACACCAGTCTAAAGCTTAAATCTTCGAACCTTGCTTCTTTCCATCTAGTACATTGGTCGACACCCCTCGGCAATGGAGATAAAAACGTTAACGGCATAAAATTCGACGTCGTTATTCGTATTTCCTTTTTCCCGCATTTTATTTATAATTATCGGTTGCCCACAGTTAACAGAGGGAAATCGATTACGAGGACACAACAACGTCACGAGCAGGAGTTCAAATTTCGGCTGATTGCGAGGGAAAGGCTGTAAAATGCTTCTAGTCTCATCCTTTGTTTCTTTCCCCTTTTCTTTTTATATGCTTTTATTTCCCTGCTGTTTTTCTATTCTTTACTCACTCTTTTTTTTTACGAGGGATCAGCAACAATGTATCACAGAAACTAATTAGGCTTGGCGAATTAAGGGTAGGCCCTCGTTAAGAGAGAAAACTCTCCTCTTAATGGACGATCTTTTACTCGCGTCGGTGAAGCGAGTCCGTTGAGTTTATGGAATAAAGCAAAGGAAAAAAAAAAGAAAACGACGAAGGGATAAGTCGACTCGAACCTTTCGTTTATAGAATAATTTTCATAATCAAATTGTCTCGGGATAGTCGTCGGCGGACGAGATCAACCTACCCTTTTTTCTCTTTTTTCTTTTCCTTTTCGATCGTTAATACACGTCCATTTAATATGCTGATTAATTAAAATTTTATACCATGACGCAGATACGATCCTCGCGCTATCACAAATATACACACACACATACCTTTGGCTCCTATATATATCCTTATATACCATTGTACATACGTGTAACTCTATATACGCGTATATATTTATAATTTATGTATTCTTCTCTGATGAGATTTTTTCGTGCCGTATTACATTCGCACTCGGCCACACGTTATATGCAAAACAATATCACAGCATTGCTCGAATAATTCCAATAGTCAATAATCGTTGTGGAATTCGAATTAATTGAAAGCTTAAGAAGATTCGTAAGTAACGACCTGATAAATAACATATACATATCCTAGTGCCAGCGGAAATTCAGTTTCATAACGCTTTTATGATGCATAAAAGTATTACAGGACTATACGTACAGTGGTGACCTCTATAATTTTGCAATAACATTACACGCAGCCATATGCTATCTATTTTATACGTATAACGTACGCCCAAGAATTAGATAATAGATACAAAGAGCGCTACCTATCTTACGGATAAAAATTACGCTCCATATAATTCAATAAAGAAATACAAATCAGGGCTTCCACTTTAACCTCCCGTAGAATTCGAAGATCGTGTCTTCCTCTGCGAAGGCGTAATTTCGCTTTACGATAACGCATTAAAGTTTCAAGCGGAATAAATTAAAAGGGTCGTATATTTCCGGGCAATGCGCAATAACCAGGCAAATAGGTACAGCGTGCCATTTCAGATTGGTACACGTACATTATACATATATACATACATAAGGACGTGTATGTGCAAGCAATCCAGCATATATCTAATATAAAAACAAACGAAAACGTATACAGAGCTTTTAAGCGAGTTTAAGGGAGGGGTGAAGTTCCTTTAAAAAATGGAATCGTTAAACTCCTCCGAATCTTCTTGATCGTCAACGGGTTTATGTAGAGACTAGTTAAACGATCATTGGATACCAATATAGAAGTCTTCACGAGGATAAGGTTAGGCGTAAGTCAGCAGTCGTAAAATCCTTGGCAGGAAAAAACAAAGATTTCACCTCCCGCGCGAGGAATCTCCATTGGCACCACCAGACTTCATATCATGGGAATTCTGATAGATCTTATATTCTATGTAATTTCGTAGGTCCTTATCACAGCAGCATTAACAAAGAGACAATAATAGAGAAGAATGCAATTATATTGCACATCTTGAGAAGCATTGGGACAACAAGTGGTACCTGGAATAAATATGAAATACGTAACGTGTCTCTGACAAGGTATACTTGATAATAAAAAAAGTATTCAATATAAAAAGAAAAAATATTCAGTGCAACCTGGTATACCTGAATACATATGTACATGCGTGCGTCACGAACCAGCGATAAAAACCGACTGAATAAATCCACGTGTAAAGCCTGAAACTCTCTTTGCAATAAAGAATTCAGTATTGCTGTAAACCAGAAGCATTGAAAAATGCTGTTTTGTTTGATAAACAATGGACACACGGAGAAGCCGACAATTGTTTTGTGTTTGAAACAGATAATGGCAATAGCAAGGAATATGTAAACTGTACAAGAGAGTAAACGAGTTTTGATAATAAAAGAAATAAATTATCACTACCCGTATAACTGTACGGTTGTCTCTTTGTATTTTCCCTATTGCTTGGTTTACTAAGAAAAAAAGAAAAAAAATAATAATTGGACTGTATATATGTATCTTCTTTTATTTACACGGTTGCTAGATACATTTGCTTTTGGTACCACTGTCTACCTTTTGTGTCTCTGTATACTTGCTAGATATATCTGTTTTTGGTACCGGTGTCTACCTAGTCTACCTTTGCCTCCACCTCGTACCTCTACAGGATGTACGTAGACAAGGTTGAGACAGTCGACAGTTAAGGTGCTACGTGTAACGTATTTGGTGTGTTAGCGGATGGACAGTCAGTGGGGTTGGTTGGCTTGAACAGAGGGTGGAACGTTAGCTAGGGATATATGCAGGTCATGGCGCATGTCAAGCTGCGAGGGTGCGGCAGCCGGCAAAACGAGCAGGGCGGATCCTTTTGGTTGGCGATCGAACCCTCGTAAAAAGAAAATATCATTTCGAGGAAGAGTATCGCGAGACTAACGTGACTACCGCGAGAAAATCTCGTATCTGGCGAACGAGCGATTCACGTGACGGGATATTATAATTTGTTAGAGATCTTACGTCGTGATGGCGCCGGCAAATTCTCACCAGGTAATACAGGGCGCACGAGGACGCGTTCCACATATGACAGTGTATACAGGAGGAACATCTGTTCCCGTATAAAGGGTTCCGGCCTTTAGACTGATCTTAAATCTTCTCAAAGGATCTTATAAGATTCGGCTAGTGCTTTGATTAATAATTAATTTGATTCGGAGTGCAGTTTAAAAATTCATAGATACCATTAGATGTGCCTCTTGTGTACGTTAGACGTCTAAATTACTGACCGGTTGAGCACTAATATATTCACAGAAGAGTGTGTGTTTGTAGAGATAATTTTAGAGATAAATATAAAAAGGGATATATATATACACACGTATACATACAGATGTCCAATCAATCCCAACAACCTGATGCATATTTATTTAATCCTTAACGTTCCACAGTAATCGAGATAGTGCACGTAATGGGAATTTCTCGTGTCGAGGGTGTCGCGCGATTCGCGTGTGATTTACCTTTTAGAATCGCTGGAAGTCTGGCCGAGTGGTTTTAACGCGTGTGAATTGGTTGCGCAGGGCACGCATTTCCAAATGTGTCGCGGCTCGTGTTACACGGGATGATAAAGGTACCTACACTGATCGGAGATGAAATCGAGACTGAGTGACTGGGGACTGGGCGTCAGTGAGCGCCGCGACGGCAGCGCGTTGCTTCCCTACGGGGCGTCGAGACGCCTGCGCCCTTAAACCCTCCCATCCCAAATACATTCTCATCCCCGTTCTTATCCAATCTACCCTTTGCCCCACAACCCCTTAGAGCGCCTATCCTTTCTACCTAACTATCTACCTAACTATAACGTATACGGTACCTTGCTATTGCCAGGCGTAGGTACGCATTAAAGAAGCGACGCCGATTAAATTAAACGTCAGCTTTTCGCCATCTTTGCTTGTCCCCATCGATATCATCTTCTCACCTCCCACCGCCCTTCTCGTTTCTTCGTCTTTGTCATGAAGCTCATCCTTGTTTTTCTTCTCCTCGTTCACTTCTATTCACTTCAATTCACTTGAATGAGTCCTTACTTTTCTCTCTTGCCATTCCCACCAGGAGTCGGCTCTTCTCGGCCGATCCCGTGACTTATCTCATGATCAGCAATTCCTTCCGCCGTGAAAACACTAGTGCATCCACCAAAGTGCTTTGTGCTTATCTGGATGATAAGAAGATTCACGCTTCCCTTCTCGTCCTCTTCCTTTATTTTTCTGTTTGATAAAGCATCTGAGTTCTCTGCGAGAAAAAGGAAGAGAAAGACTTTACCTGCAGGATGAAAACATGCATTATCTTCAGGATCGTATGACTTTGGACCTTCCACGTTTCTCGGATGTTTGGGGAACATAAAATTGGCTGGAAGAGTAGCTTGAAGGAATCGATCAATGATTTTCTTCGAATTTACCATTGAGCCACACACTGCAAAGATAAGTATAGATATATTAAGCAATCGCATTATACGTGCACGTTCTACCGTCTATTTAATAATTCTCCTAGGATACTTTAATTGTCCAGGAATTCCCCTATGTACAAAATTAAAGGAACGATGATAATACCAATGAAGAACATTTCTCTAGCCGTTTCTAATAACAAGAGTCTACTTTATAACCAGGTCGGGTATATACCCCAGTCTACCATCATTTGACAAATTAACTAGTTTTATTCTTTGATAGCCTTCATTCCGCCTAAGACAAAGCCAAGAAAAATCTCATTTCCTATATCTACTGTCCTACCAATAGGTATCTCATCCACTCATCCCAGTCGAAGTAGATTAAGTGTAGATTCGCAGCATGCGGGTAGACATTTGAAATTTGAAGAGACATTCATCAGTCTCCGTCAACGAACTTAATGTAGTAAGGCGACAGGTCAATCGATACACCACAGACAGTTTCAAATAGTCTCACCAATTAAGCCAATGCTGAAAATAAAGAAGTTAAAGAATAAAAAAGGAAAGAAATGATCTCTCAAAGATATATCTACATGTGTCATGGTTGCTATTAACTCAGGATGAGTGAATTGTCATCAGGAACTGTAGTACCTATAGTATCGACTGGACGTGTCTCATGAGAAAACCGCAAGCCAAGCCTCCTTAACAATGTTGCGAAGCATAGCGATTCTGAATAATTCATAGTGGTAGTGCAAGAGTAGCGAGGCGGCCAGTTGCTGACGGGTTTCGCTTCCCGTGCTACATACTTCATGGCTGAATAATTCATCGGGATTGCCCATGGAAGAGGACTACGCAGAGGTACACGACGGCACCATATTAATTGGCCTGTGTAGAATCGATCCGACGGCTGTCGATTAGATTTTACCGAAAGCCAAGCTCCATTCTCTCTTTATCTACCTTTCTATCTCCTCTCTCCTTCTTGTTCTCAGTATCGTCGTGTCAAGTCATAGAGGAAGTCAAGTCACCGGAGCTACACAGTACAGAAACTCTGCTTCGCTCTTGACTCCACTTCATCTTCTCTCAATTCTTTTTAACCCTCGACATCCAGCCACCCACGCGCAGCCACTACCTCACTCTCTTCCAAGTCCGTAATAGTGGTCGAGCACGTCCCCTGTGATATTGGAACTCGGTTGTTTACTAGGCATCCGGTGTGTGACGATGAGCAGAAAAAGGGACAATATCCGGTCGTGGTGTATTTGCCAGAGACCTGTATTGGACTCTGCTTGACACTTAATACGAGAAAGCATTGCCTATGCTAACAGATATCTAGATCTAAGGCTAGTGTCATATTTGTGTGAGAACAAAAGATATTTCCGGCATATGTATGTACGTACTGGTTTTGTACACTGTAATATATCGTATAACTGGCTTTGTGCAGAATGAGGAAATACTTTATTGCTGTACTCTTGGCAGAACGAGGATGTTCCCATGAAATTGGCTGAATTGATGCGGTGACAGATGGTTTATCTTCTTTTTTGTTTTATATTATTCCTTTCCCTCGCATACCACGGGAGAGACCTTTACGACATTCGGCACTATTTACTGCCGGAGTTTCGATGAATTCCAAAGTTACTCGCTGTGGTTAATGCTGCGTGTTGCAGTTAACGGATAATGGGAATTGGCCGATGGCGACATCTAGCGACATGTAATTGCAACCGTAAGGGGATAAAGTAAACCTGTATAACAATGGCGATTAATTAAAATTGAATATTATTGTTGCGCTAAACGGATATGTGTGAGAGTTCCGAAGAGATATAATAGTGGGACGCATAAAGTATTCTTTCACGCGATACGTTCCGACTGATTGATATATTTGTTATGAATATAATAAAGTTTGATATACCGCTGGTCGTACGTGACTTTACTCCGCTAACCTGAATAACGTATATCGAATAAATAATCTTCCTGTTTCAGTCTGTAATAATTCCTATATATAATGGAAGGCAATGGATCGATCATTGTTTCCAGTCAATACTCCAACAAACGTGTTTTTCTCGGATAAACCTCGAGATTTCAGTATGCGATGACGCCAGCGACGATGAAACACCGGATATTCTTGAAAAATGGCGGAATAAATTCAAAGAACGAGAAGTTACATTGAAAATTTATAGAAATGAATCGGACAAACCGCAAGGAGGTACGTTAATTAATTAAAGTCCTAATTAAATTTGTACAAACGAAATTCCTCTTACTTCTAGTGGGCTACGCGAAGAATAGAGCCGTAAAAAATTCTACTGGGGAATTTCTTTGCTTTCAGGATGTGGTATTGTAAAAGTAGAATTTTTAATTAAGATTAAATATTTTTTCAAGTTTTATATTACTTATGTATTTTTTTTCTAGGATGATCGTATGCTACCCATAAGAATAGAGGCGCAGTATGCTATTGCAAAGCAACATAAAAATGCTGTTAGTATTTTATGAATATTTTTCAGTTACCGCGCGTTGAATCTTATTCAATTATTTATTTTGGTTATAGATCGTTGGCGGACGATTTATAAGGGAACCGGAAAATTCAACGTTACGATTTACACGCTGGGCGAATCATTTACAGCAAGAAAAACTCACTGAACAGATTTATACGTCGCACGGACCGACTGTTGTAATGCCTACATGGTTTTTACACAGAAACGTTTTCGATAAGTGAGTTTTAATTATTACCTTAATTACAAACTGCTGAATTTGAGGAAATACATTCTTTTAGAATTGGAGGATTTTCTGAGGCAGGTCACGGAACGCCTGAAGACTTGATATTCTTTTATGCGCATCTTGACGCTAATGGAATTATATTGAGGACCGAAGAGCCTGTTGTTATTTATGTTTATCATACGGGAGCGACAACATTCTCTATAGAGGAGTAAATAGCTCGTAGTGGTGTAGCGTGTAAATATGTTTATCTGATGGATTATTTTTATATAGGAAAACGATATGGGATTTGAGAATCAACAGGTTGCAAAATAAGGTTTTATCCAATTGGAGGACTTTTACGATTTGGAATGCTGGAAAACAAGGACGACGATTTTTTCATAGTTTGAAACCTGAATTTCAAGTAATTTTTTTTTAAACTAATTAGAGCGTCAGATATTCACTTTGTAATTTCTTATGTAAGTGTGTATTATTTACAGAAAAAAGTCTTTGCTCTGTGTGACGTTGACAAAAATAAAATTGGTTCCAAGTATGAGCCATATGATCCTACTTTGAGAAAAGTGGGTAGGGCGATACCGATAATACATTACACTGAGGCAAAGCCACCATTTGTTATATGCATTAAACTGGTGAGTAATTAATTAATTAATCATTCTGCAACGAATAATAAACTATACTTATAGGACATGTCAAATGGTGAATTTGAAAGTAATTTAGGCTCTCTGAATTTACGGGAAGGACTGGATTTTGTACTTTTCAACTAAAGTACATGAAATACTCTTGTTGCTATTCCAAGATGTTAAATATATTATTTCAATCACAGAGTGTTATATTTAATAGACGGCAGAGAATGTTTTGCATGTTATTATATAAATTACTTGCTGGTTATGAGGCGAGGTTCAATAAGCTGATCGTAGGCCAGTGTCACCGTATCCTCCAAAATCTTATTTTCTTCTTCAGGTAAGGTGAATTTCCCATCAGGTAATTCCAAGTGCTCCTTTCCCCCTGCATATAAATATTTAAATTACAAAACCTTATCGTTATACCCTAAACGTAAGTTCTGCAAAAGAATAACTTGCGTATGACTTTGAAGGTATACAAAGATGTTTCTTGCACATATTCCACAATCTCAGCAATAATGAACTCTGATACTTGTGGAGTATAATCGACACCCATCTTTAAAACCTATGAATAAATTATATTTTCAATAACAAGTGTAACAATTTTTATTTTACCTCATACTTTGAATGTGAATAATTACTTTGAAGGCTATGATGTCATTCTTCTGTGGTCTGTCTGTTATAATAGCATACTTCTGAGGATCCAGCTCAGAATTTTCTTCAGTCACGGTAGTGTTACCATTTGTTGTATTTTGCTTTGCTTCATTAGTCTTATCTGGGGTATTGTTACTCTTTTCAATCTCTTTGGACATAGTCTCCTTTTTTGGCTTTGATATGACTTTGTTAGAGGAAAATGTCACAGGCGTAGAACTTTTTCCAAGTGCTAGGAGTGTAGAAAGATCTTTGGTATTTGAAGATTGTGAGGGTACATCTTTGGAAGGGTTTGGAGAGATTAAATCAATCACTGCAGTCACACTATGATCGGGTTGCAGTTCATTGATATTAAAGCGAATATGCTTCCCTGAAGAAATAAACGTAGAATTATTTGTTCTTGGTTTCTTTAGCCCATTTTCTTTAGGTTCAAAAGGATGTGGAGGCATTGGCGTCTGTCGTTTAGAACGACGATGTCGTATTCTCTTTCGCTTAACCGTTGGTGTACCCTCCGAGACAATAAAATCTCCATTGCTATCGGTTGCTTTAGACTCTGTTGCACTCTCAAGTTCTGTATCATCAATTACAGTATGGAACATTGTAGTATCTGTACCAGGAGCAGCAGGAGTAGAAGTATTAAAACTTTGATATGCAGTGATAGAAAAGTTTCTTGTCGCAGAAGAAGTGTCAGACTCTTGCACACTCTTAAAGAGATCAACATCACTAATTCTTCTTGTTTGAAAGTTTCCATTGTCAAGCATCTTGTTCGATGCATTAACATCCTTCAATGCCTTTCGTTCTGATAGAATTATTGATCCTGGATTTGGTACAGTCACAGTACCACTGCACAATCCACTTCCAGGTACAACACTACCAATAGAAGCAATATATTGTAACAATGAATACGATTAAAACAAAAAGTCATGCAGGTGCACAAAAAATTTCTCAAAAACAATAGACTGCCAATACCATAAATGATCATTATACTTACATGACAACATCGTTTCCGTTAATAATTCGAACATCCTCAGTAGGCGGCAGATATTCCATCTTATTTATCAATAAATGAAACGGTTCCTCGATGCCAAAGAGATGAATAATGTGCTGTTTCAAATGGTTAATATACCATATTTTCGTCTCGTCAACAAACACTCTACTGCAAGCTCTTGCATCGGTAAAATACTTTGTCAAATCTACCACAATGGTGAAGCTGGAACGATTCATTTTATCAAATTACGTTTTATAATCAAGAAAGACCGTGCACCAAGTAACCTGAAGAAACCGGTATGAACTTCTAGAAAATCGCGCCGTTGCTAGTACAAATTCATAATGGCGCTCGCATCGCATTTCGATAATCGAACGATATCAGATTCAAATTTTCCAAAAATCATTCCCACCATTTATCTCATAAACTAAAAAAGCTAAAATAGATTTTACCTGTCATCATTCTCAAAAATCTTAATTGATATCCAAGGAACAACGAAGTGCTCTAGTAATTCATTATATTTCTGTTTTCGGTCTCATACAAGCCTAGAATAACGCGAATGACAATGACGTATAATGGGTTGACGATGGTTAGGCGCTATACCAAAATATAAAAAAAAAGTAAAAGGCCAAAAACATGAACAATGCTACCCAGATTTATTATCACATACATTTGTTATAATTCCTCGTAACGCGATAATACAAATTTGAAGAATTTACAATGACTCACTACTCTCAGTAGGCTACTTACATCTAATATAGAAAGAAACGTGTTGCCAGCATTTGGTGTTATTTTTACACGGTCATTCACAAAAGTTTTATGAAACTGCTTAACTTACAGGATCCAAGTTTTGGAAAACTTCTATTACATTCTCATTTCGATTATCTCTTGTACAATTTATTTAAAAAGCGCAATCGAATGCCGTGTAAAATTTCAGCCGCGTATCGTTTAATTACCCTAATTAGAATCCATGTAAAACGTAGCCCAATACGGACTCAAAGTAATAGCAACTTTATATTTATCTTATTTAAAAATTCTTTATTTAAACACGCACTTCCGGGATGATTGGGCATCTCGCCCCGATCATTCGGAATCGATGATGAGATAAGAGTGCACACAGTACTCGATTGCTTTCATTTTCATAATAGTTTATACGAAAAACCAAGTGAAATTATTATTATAAATTTAACAAGATATTCATGTAATGCATATATGAATAAAAGATATCGCTCAGACGCACAATTGACTATATGCGCGAAATTGATTTTAAATATTCGGGAATTTTCCTTGGCTTGCGAAATCGAACATATATTATGCGTAAAAAATTTCTTACGGTAAATGCAAATCCCTCCTGGGAATACTCATGTATAGATTAAATGTATAAATTATTATTGAAGATTTACCTATTGAATTGGTCGTATTCCCTCATCGTATTGAGTTTTCGAATATTATGCATGTGCTTCTTTCTCTCTTTTTTTTTTTTCTTTTGATCCCCCATCGTCTCCCGGACGCGTGCGCACCTTCGAATAATGTTAAATAAAATACGAACGTAAAAGAAACTAAAGAAATAAATGTCGTAATTGCCTAATCACTTTAAATTCTACAAAAATATCGTTACATAGATAATACGTATCACTAATCCTCGGCTACACACGAGTTCGAATGTCCTATGGTCAATCCGCTTTCGCAATAGGAAAAAAGATCCTCTCGCAAAAGTAAAATTGCACGGAGAAACGGGAGCGTACAAAAGGACGGCAGAGAAGATGAGAGAAAGATTTTTCGGGCAGTGCGAATTAACCCTGGAATATGAATAGAGAGATAACAACTCGAAGAAAATTTATCTGAAATCTCAGAACGTTTATCGTCAATTCGAATCATTCAATATGATTAGCTCGGACAAGAATGGATTTAATTATTGAAAATCTTCATCTTCATAGTATCCATACTGATTGTTATGTAAAGTGTAAAGTTTTTTCATTCCACAGAACGAATTGGATAAATCCAACACACGTGACACGTGTATTTCGATGCACTTTCAGGAACCGTATTAAATGATTATTCGATTTAAATATTAATATAATGTCGCAGATGTAATTCCCTCGACTAATTCTCATCCCATGATTATTTTCGGTATAGAAAAATCCGAGTGCGCATAAACGTATCTGATGCTTGAAATGGAAATACTTTTCTACACCGCAGACAGAATCTAAGTATTACCTGCGCGGAGCGTATGCTACGGGATTATGGAATTTCCTAGGAGCGCTTTGAACCCTTGGGAATTTTACGAGAGAATGCAGGAATTTCGCTTGGACTCGGAGCGTTCGCGAATCTGCTGAAGATGCTGCAGCTGCGCCGGAGATGGTACGTGGGCATTACTGCTACGTGAACTCATATACTGTGGTGGCGGTAAGGATTTCCTACGGCGACGAAGAGCTGGACTCAGGTTATATTTTACCTTTGCCTGGACTAGCAACTCCTTGAAAACTTGTGCTATGTTAAGGTTTTCCTTGGCGGAGACCTCCACGTGTCCATTTTCCCAATCCTTTGTCACTAACGTCCTGGTATTCTCAGAATCGACCTATTGAATGATTAATTCATTTCAATTAATATATTCCCAACGATATAATTCTCTCTATATACAATTTACCTCCTGACATTCCTCCACCAGGTCCAACTTGTTACCTACGACGACGATGGGTACAACGCCCTTTGTGGCAAGAATCTTATCCTTTAGGGTCTTAACCTCCAAAAAGGTGCTGCTATCGTTTACGTCATACACCAAGATGAAGGCGTCTGCTGATTGAATTGATAGATCCCGCATAGCCGGGAATTCATAGGATCCCGAGGTGTCAAGGATATCAAGGGTTAGCTGAATGCCGGAGACATTGAAGTCGCCATGATGCATCTCCTCAATGGTCCGCTTGTATTTTGGCGAGAAGGTCCCATAGAGGAACTGATTGATTATGGCGGATTTACCAACCTTGGCAGCACCCATTACTACAATCTTATGACGGACTGAACTCTCTGTCGCCTGTTTCCTGGCGCCGTCCGACTCCGACAATCTTTCTGACCTGAAGGTAATTAAAAAAAAAAATTTATTTCAGGTAGAATACTGAGATATTACTTAGCGTTAATAAAATTAAAATCTTTTTCTGTCAATTACCTAGTATTCTTCGCGTTTGCACCTTCCTCCTGTCCTTCCTTAAGGGACGATGGCTGGAGACTGAAACGCCTACTGAATTGCCGTCGATTCTTCATCATCTCTGCAAGAGAAGAAAAGTGAGTAAAAATTTTATAAATCCAGAATCCATTCATCCACAAAACGAACTTCCATTCAAGAGCATGAAAAAAGAGATGAGCGAAATAGAAATATAAATTGACCATTGTTTTCCAGATATTGTTCACAGTAGTGAATCCTTTTTAATTTGATTGCAAGATTATCTCTGAAGCGCAACTGCGATATTACTCTCAAAAATCTCTAACAATCTCAGACAGACCCAATGTATACCCTGGACGAAGAGAGGCGAAAGTAATGGTCACTTCTTTCACCTAAGAATGCCCAGCCAAGTCTAACTAAAAGCAATTCCGAACAGTCATGAAAACGGACCAGGCAATTCCAGACACAGTTGTGAGAGCAAAGAGTCATATTCAGGGAATTGCCAGTGTTGCCCTTATTGCCTGAACCCTGGTGAGTGATCGGGACTTATTATCGGTCGTCCAGGTTACTCTCTGCCAGATTACTCCACGTTATTACGCACTTAAGCTATGCTCTACCGAGGACCAATATTTGCTAGTGTCGAATACAGGTGATTTCGAGGGTTAAGATTAGGCTAAATTGCGGTACGAAGCTTTGTAATTGTTAAAAGGATCCATAGGAACCTCCCAATATTATAATGAGCAATCCTATTTACAACCATACTTAATTACCAGACTAATGCATTCTAATCAAACTGATTAATAACAATTCTCTGATAAGTAACATATGTCACTAATAAGAATATCTCAACAAAAGCTTACAATTAGGATTAGGATTGATGTAGGTCAATCTAAAAATCCTATCTGATACATTAAGTTAGTAACATATGGCAATAATAATTATTTCCAAGCCTATAAACCTCTTATAAACTATTACAGCCAACAGTAATTAACTCAATTAATAACCATTTTAATTACAATAACAAAATTCGTTTCAGCAATTCCACAGTCGTTTCAATCCAATCTCAATGCAAATTACTACGGACACATAAGATCCCACGAGCATTAATGTTACTCCCAGTTCAAAGTACTAAAACCAAGATTGCACAGTCTACCAATTTGCTATTGGAACTCAAATGTAAAATGGCTTATTATACGTATTATTTATCTCGATAAAACCTCATTTTACTTTTATATGTAATATTATCCTATAAGCACAATATGCGCTGTTTGCTCGCGTAATTACACCGTTCGCATTTAGCAACGCTGATTCCGTAACAAAGCAACTAAGACTAAAATAAAATTCCCGCTACCATTTGGTTCTCTGAATAAAACTGGAAACGAAACCTCTAACATTAAGAGGAAGCGGGTTATTTACGGCGATCGTTATTCGCAGAGTGGCCAGAATGCGGGTGATTAATCGAAAATGGAAATCGAAGAATGGTCGACTTGAAGAATCGAGGATGCGTCGACTTTATCGTTTTATAGGGACAATCATTCAAGTTAGATATCATATTGATATAACAAAGCCGTTGTAAGCGTGCAATTCCATAATACTGTGTTATAGAGTAATATTATACAATTTTTCTTATAATCAATAACTGCAGCATGCACTGATACTGAAGTGTAATTC
Source organism: Trachelus iudaicus (assembly GCA_030142595.1). Taxonomy (NCBI): domain Eukaryota; kingdom Metazoa; phylum Arthropoda; class Insecta; order Hymenoptera; family Cephidae; genus Trachelus; species Trachelus iudaicus. The sequence goes on from JARQTH010000547.1 coordinate 16,146, forward strand.
TGCACTGTAATTGGATAAAGAGATTACACTCATGACAAAACTTTTAATCCCATAGAGAAATTCCTTTAACAATATACTCTACGTGCATCTACGCGATACTAGCTGGAACTAAGAGATAGATAGTGGATTTTAGTTAGCAAACTGTATAGTAAAAAGTTTGATTGAGAACTATATATATCAGCGTGGAAATAATTTAACGGATATTTTGGTAGATAATAATGTATATTGAGCCATTTGTTACTGCGCCGTGTATCATATAAATACAGTTATATATCATGTATACTATAACAGTATAGCTATATGTGTAACGATTATTGAATTAAATAATTTATCGTGTTTCGAGTTTGTTTCCTATACTCCGTATATAATATATTAGCATAGTATATAAATTTATCACAGAAAATATTTATCCGATTCACAGTGGGCTTAACGATAATATTCAATTAAAGGTATCTGCAAGATCGCATTGACGAGTGAGGTAATGAAGTTAATTATATCATTAAGGAGAAGCGAGTGTTGCCATTTTCGTTGACGTTAAGTAAGAGAAATATAGAAATTATGATAATTATCAGGAAAAGCAGTTTTCCCAGGGTCGATGGTAAATTTGTCTCTTCAGGAAATTCCGGGATGAAATGCTTTCCTGGAAAAAGACAAACTGTAAAATCGATCAGGTTGTTACTATAGTGAGTGAGTACAATCGATAAGATTATCGTTCATCTCCACCTTTAAATAACACACTACCTCGTGAACGTTTACTTCATTAAGTCAATACAGGAATCGAATGGTGTCACGGATATTTACCGAGTCTACGTAATTCCCTATACAAAAATTCAAAAGATTCTCACAGACCCACGCAGCTACCCTCAATTCTTGTATCTGGTCCAATGCCCTAAATAGATTTTATAACAAAAAGAAAGTAAGACTCTTAAATATGAAATGGCAAATGTCCAATTGGATCGACCAGTAAAACAGGAGAAAAGAGTTTTGGCGTCTACTCTACCTACCAGGAGTGCGAGAGAGACAGGCTCATCGACACCTCGATACGTAAGACAAAGACAGTCTAGTATTGACAAAAAAAAGAAAAGTAAATCCTTTGTCTCATAAATTTCTTTGCATCTTTCAATTATTCCGATTCTCGTTGATGGTATTATCATTATTATAGCACTTGAGTTGTATATATGTATGATATATATATACATATATATATATATATATATATACATATATATATATATATATATATATATGTATAGACAGTAATACTAAATTGTGCTTAATAGCCAATGAAGTCTTTGGAAAAATATTTTAAGGCTTCTCTCACACTGGCACAGTTTAGGTGACTGACTCCTATGTACATCGAACTGGAAGTCGTTCCAGGAGAACTGGAGCAACGGCACGGCGATAATAGTAAATTTCTTGTGCGATAGACAGCTTGCAGGAGTTCCTGGCTGGAAAGACTAGTCGCGAGCGTTATATATATATGTGTGTATATAGAGCTTGCCATACTTGCGGAACCATACACAGCATACCCATCCTATGTGTGAATGTGCGTGCTCAGACTCTATCGATGCATGTAAACTAGAGCAATGACCTGGAGAGTCAGTGGAACTTGGCCGGCTCCACGTTGTCGGCGAACCCCGAAAGCACGGATGCGGTATATGCACTTTAGAATTTTTCTCGACACGGACAACGCACCCGGGACACGTCCTCGTAACTCTTCTCGAAGGCGAGCAATTTTTTTCAAATCAATGCCCTCAGAAAACTCGGTCAATTCCCATGCGAAATTCATGCCCTGATACTTTGTTGTTTTACCATCACCGGAAGCTGCTACCCGGTTTTCTTCGTACATTTCTTAGAATCCTGAACTTCTGCATTCTTACGGCTCTCTGCTATATGTATGCACATACCAGCTGCTTAAATACATGCAGACTCTGCTTTACGAACAACCAAAGAGAATCACAAAAATTAACCGACACGTGTCTCGTTTACACTTTACTTCCCTTAACAACATTAACATAAGAAAATTCACGTTGATTCGTTAGCTCTATTCAACTTTAACGAATTACAGAAATGAGGTTAGGTATGCATACAAGGTTCGTAGGGCAATATTCTATCTATTATTCATAGCAAACTCAGTTGTACCTGTCACGTTGAATTCAATGCACTTTGTGATTTTATCTGTACATGTTGATTCACCAATTGTTTCCTTGTATTCTCAAGGGAACACAGACTCCGCCGTGCGAGAACCAAACAGTCGAGGTAACGCAACTACCGGATTCATTGTGGAAGTTTGACCCAGCGCATAGTGCACAGGTAACAGTTCACCTTCAGTCTGTGGGTTTGAAATTGCCCTGTTCTCACGAAAACAAGGAGTGAGATAAGGAGAGAATATGTATAAGAGAGATAGATAGAGAGAGAGAGAGAGAGAGAGAGAGAGAGAGAGAGAGAGAGAGAGAGAGACTAGTTCACCAGAGAACAAGCAATTATCACCTTTTGCGTGAAGTAAGCGGATTGCCGGGATTACACAGGGCGTTGGATATCGCCAAGGTAGTAATATATGTATATACACCAGACAATGCTGTCGTAATAAATTGGTGCTGTTAAGCTAATCGTAAGTAGCATCCAATTCGTGTACGTTGAAGTCTCATACTTTTGTTCTTTGTTGCATACGTACATACGTGCAATAAATAAATATAAAGCTATAGGGGTTATGTTGCGTTGTATGGCCGCCCCAAGCACTGACTGCATGTATTTTTGTTTGTGGCTCCGCGATAGACTGCGAGGAAAGCTTAATGACCCGCGAATCTTTCTCAGGACATTAGCATTGGAGAATTTAGGTTGACTCCCGTTAATTCATTGAAGGCGACGCATCATTTCCATGTGAATGATCTTAAGGGTTGTCGCCTAAGAATTCGTTATCGAATATGTAATCAGAATCTCCATGTTAAGAGGACTCGATTGATTTTACACTGTTTGTACATACTTTACGGAATAATTTTGTCATACATTTTTCTTTAACTGTTGCTTGTCTTTCTTTATTACTCATGTTTTACTTGTCGCAACATCTTTTTGTATCTGTTTCTTTTTGAACAACCTGAATTTCCCCGGAAGAATTTAAAAATGGCATCGTTAGATTCTCGTGGTAATTCCGCGGGAAGAATTTGTATTTGTGATAAAATTAACTTTAAATAAATAACGAAGAGTGGCATGTTGATGGAATGTAAAATGAATTTCTTTAATGCAATTTGACCAAACGTATTTTCTATTACTCTTTTCCGCATTTTTCTCTTTGATAATTGAAATATTACTTTCCTCGAGGCCGACAACTTCATTTCCATGGCTATTTCCTAATAGGCCGAAAGCGAGGTCGAGCTGAGAATTGCAAATGAGATTGCAATCGCGATTAAGGTTCAATGAAGATCGACCTTTACCTAGCCACGTCCTTACGCATGTTACGGTATAGATACTGAGTAGGTACACAATATCTCCAATGGACACTATGTAAGCGATAGTATATGAAGGCTTCAATGTTACATGACACGGTGACAGAATAACAACACGGTCAATAGAAAAATATTTCTAGTTACCAGAGGAGCAACATTGGATATATAAGTGGATCGGAAAAATATATGGTTTTCATCTTTCTGCGCAAGCGTTTCTATATGAATCCTTGCTGGACCAGCAAAAAAAAATATTGGAAGATTGTCAGCTGTTCTGACACGAAAGGTCGAATCCTATAGAAATGGAAAGAAAAAAAATGACTAGACTTCTTCACACCTGTACAAGCCGTTGGAACTGACGCCATTGAAATTTGCGCAGTGAAACAAAGCTGGTAAACACAGATTACACGTAAGTAAACAAACATAATAATCCTATCTTGCAAAGCAGTTAAGCGGGACTGATATCTACGTAATTAAGAGATATCTATTGACTGTGTAAAAAAAAATTTCGATCACAAAAATATAGCAGTCAAATATATACATGCACATACTATATATGTATATATATATATTTACTTTACGACAAAGAATTAATATTTGTATACTACAATCATTACTAAAAGTTTTAAAATGAAAATCCATGTATCTCGATATGATAAATTAATTTATCATTTGCATATTTAGTAACCGTAATTATAAGTAACCGTAATTAATTTAGTAGATAAACTTTCGACCAACAGCGTATTTTCCATTTTGGACTGGAAGTAATTTTAAAGTGGCTAATCAAATTTAGACATCTTAATATCGGGTGCCGTGATATTTCAAGCAAAACGAAGGTAAGAGTTATAGAGAGGGAGAGAGAAAGGTAAAATACGAGGTAAAAGGAAAAGTGTAAAGAGAGAAAAGAAAAAAAAATATAACAGATCGCGTAACAGGTGCGGGAAATAAATCGGTAGAGTTCAGAACGCCATCTTCGCTTTAGGGAGCCCCTCAGTCGTTAATACTCTTAACGCATTTATTCCTACTTGACTACCTTCGAGGGAAACTCGGCGAAAATTCTTGGGATTTGACTCCGCAAACTGTCAGTTTGAATAATGATTCGCAAGGCGTATTATAACTACTTTTTCAAAATGCCCGAAGGAAATTGTCCAAACGAGAGTGGTATCATTAGCACTTCAAAAGCATAAGGCAAAAGTGTAGTCGTGAGAACATTTTGCCTGGTAACGTTATCAGAAGACATATAACGAGTTTGTACACAGTAATAAAAAATATACATATATATATATATATATATATATACAGGCGTTGGTAAAAACGTTAATAAAAATTTTTGGATTGCAGCTGTACAAAAAAAATAATGACCATCGTACTAAAATCTTCTCAATGACATTTTCACTCCATCTTCACTTTTCATGAAAAACGTGAGTCGCACAATATTCAATATATATTTCTATTCTCATGGAAAACATGTACGACTGCATTGATATGTTGATTTCTTATACAGGGAAGGATATCCTGCCATTGAAGCTTCCTAGGTTAGGCTTGAGCATGAAGGTTTTTGCGATTGGCAGGAAGGGGCCACTTGGAGTGCCACGATAATTCTGCATATCTAATCAGAAAAAAAACCTTTTCACGTCGTCCAGGGTCATGTCACTTTATCATCGAGGTCTCGAGTGTTATGATAAGGGAGACGGGTTCGTGCTTTCCCGGAAAAGGGAAATCTGGTCCGGGTTAAATCCCTTAATAACTAGAGAACTAACGCCGGGCTCTAAAGAGAATTACTTCTAGCGCTTCTATAAAGCATCTCTGTGCCCTCAAAATACGTATAACGCATGTTCTTGTGGTAAGACTCTGCTTCACGCGATGAAGTTTTGTGGGCTGTATATTTACAAAATAACTGTCATTGCCACAAAGTGTGTACAGCGCCTATAGTAGGACAGTTCTTTATTGGCGTAATCATTAACGTCGCTAAATAGCTCGGCGATTAATTAACCAATTGTTTCCGGAGGACGTGTAATTAGACGCGTGCAGGCACGCTGACCTATCGAGCAATCAATAACTAACAGGGCTGCGCTGCATACGATCATTGAAGTCTTAGAAAAAGACGTAATGAATTACTTACAAGGTATGCATTAAAACATGAGACAGAACGTTAGAGTTTCATCCGGAAGATGGTAGAGGATGAAAAAAAAGGAGGTCGCAGAGATCTCACAGGAATTTTGGATGAATGGCAGTTTAAGAGGTGAGACTATAGAAAAGCTTGAAACAAATGTGATAAGAATATTATCTTATTTTTATTATTTTAGGTGTGCTACGCTTCTGTTCTCTCTCAAGGATTGTCACTACTGTAACAAGGCGAATTTTAATGTCTGCTACGACGTTTGGCTACTGAAACTTCCCGTATCTAAGAACACTGTCGCTTCTCCTGGAAGGCTCGAGACAGTAACAAAACAGCTGATAACTTAAACAGACGACAATTCTCCATCATCAATGCGAATAACAATGCGTACTAGTTTATCGTGCACTGTATTACAGGGTAACATTATAAGCTATCTGAAACTAAAGTGTGTTAGTCGTAATCGTGATACGGGGCTAGGCACTAATATATAGCATACGGTTTCATTAGGTTTGGTATACTATTGTTAAAATTAATCAATTAAGTACGATAGCGGTTCATTACCCCGAATGACTGTCCAGTCTGTAGACGTGTAATTTTGCTCCAACGAGCATATGCAGAATAGGCAATTGAAAAAATGAAAATCTCTTTAGTACGATTCATTAGAGGGTAATGGTACTTACTACTAATGGGATGTAGGGTGGAGTAATGTATTGTTTTAATGAGAACTGAAATAAATAAATACAATGTATCACTAAACGTATTACCTACCAGTCTCAATAGAAACTTCTGACAATTCGTTGAAGTTTGTCATACGGAAGATTGGACTTTAAGGTTGAGGGGTAATTAACTGTAAAATGTTGCCTTGCGTACGTTACATCTCTCTGCGACCCCGTAAATATGTCAGCTGATGAACACCTTAATACACACACCCTCTGGTCCTGTCTGACGCCGTGTAATTTTCCAGTTTTAAGTATAGTCTGTTTCGGTCCGGAAACTTTTTAACCCCCTCAAGTAAAAAAAAAGAGCACCTTAATAATCTGGCCCAAAGGTCATTGTCGTAGAGGAAAACTTTTATAAAGTAGCTACACGATTGTGCCTGTAACTGGAATCGAAGCAGGATCAACATTAACATCCAGCATCCGTGCAATTCTTTCCTGCTAGGGGGAACACCTGACTTGAATGATAGTGGGATGTACGACTGGCTATGAAAACGTGCAAAAAATTGTATAGAAGGAAAAAAAAGAATACAAGCAGCCAGTTGGCTGAAGAATTTTTCGCAGAGCTCTCTGTGCATAAGGTATTGCTCTGCATATCTATTGAGCACCCAATAAATATTCGTTCTGCGCTTCCTTCTTGAGACAATATTGATGTAATGACTTTGTATTATTTCAGGATTTGTTCGGCTGTGTCAGGACGATCCTGTAGAACGAGAAATGGCTCTGTGATGTTACGTTGAATTGATTTCTGAGATTTTTAAAAGAAAACTTGAAAAATTCACCGAGAAATACTGTACTGGCGCAGTACGGCAAAACTTTTTTCTCTTGCCTGAACTTAATTGGCCATTGTCTTTCTATAATGTTTACGGTATGCTAATATCCATACATGGACGAGGTAATAAAACAGAACAAAGACCGTGTCTATGTTTACCACTAAATGATGCAATTTTGCACGAGCTACTCCCAATGTGTTTATAACGTTTGCAATAGTACCAGATGGGCTCTGGTTCGAGTGAATTTAATCGAGTCGGCTTAACAGCGGCTGTGGGCAACATTTGAGAGGATAAGAGTTTAAAAAATAGGAAACGTGCGAAACGCGAAGCAAGACCAAGATGAGAGAGAAGATTAAGGCCTCCCATTTACTATAAATATCATTCAATCTAAAGGAGCAAAGGATACCGCGGATCAGTGAGTACAGTGATGGGATTTTCGCTATTCAATATATTACATCTTATCACATATTACAGTTAAAACCAGGTTGTCGCCTCTACGATAAAAGAAAGAGGGAGGATGATAAATGAAACTGTACGTCCGTCGTTTTCACACGGATAATCATATTCCAAGGGATGAGACGAGGGCGTTTAAAGAGAGGACAAATAAAAGAAAAAACGCCACTCGAATTGCACACTATAAGGAAGAGAAAAGGAAGTAAGCCCAGTATTCTCAATGGAGTGCCCATTTACTGCACACAAACATTTATTCAACGTAGATAAACTTTAAAGTTCCAAGCTGACAATAAACCCACGAGAAATCATAAAACCAAAGAAGAAGATCGGAAACCGTAATACACCTGACGTTCGTATATCCAAGTTTAAAAAATAGACTTGCTATACAGAATTGCGATACCATTATTCATTTGTCATCGAGGGATCTCGCTGTTAATATTAAAACTTAACATGAAAACAGACAACAGCCCCCATGAATCCCAAGGGTGACGTTCGATAAGCCATTATTTTCAATGATTGTACCAATGATATGAAATCAAACTCGTGTCAATTAAAAGAACCGAAGACAATTGGATACCTATGGTTGCCCAGTAAAGTGCAACCTGTAGCAATAAACTGTAATAAGGAGAAAGGTGGAGAGAGAAAAAACTATGAAGATAAGCAGAGTGCAAAAGTACAGACTAGAAAGAAAGTGCACAGGTGTAATCGAACCTGTCCTCGTGAACGGTTGAACTTCCGCAGTGCAATATCGTGTTCCTGGGAGCAAGTTGTACGTACAGCCTCGTCCTGAGGTCCTCGAGCGATCTGAGAACGGCGAACGGCCAGCTAGCTCTGGCCGGTACTCCTTGCGTGCCGGGCGATATCCACCCACGGCGACTGCGCCCTTGCAATTCCTCTCTATCCTTTCCTACCTTTCACCCTCACACTTGTTCTCGCTACACCTCTCTGTCTTCCCGATTGTCAGACTATTCTGCTTTCCCTCATCAGGCGCCCTTCTTCGCACGATCCTACCTCCCTATACCTAGAGTTACACACAGCAACTACCTTGCCTACCTCTAGCTACCCTTATACGTCTTCTGTATCTGTCTTACCCTTACGTGCCATATCTCACATTGTACTATTTTCCCTATTCCTCGTCTTTCCCTTTGCCTTCCCTTTTTGTGCCTTTTCTCTCTTTTCACATACATATACAATATATACGTATTTCTCTTACAAACGACGATGGCCAACCTACCTTCCGACTCCTGGTGAACGGGCCGGAAAGTGATTCGACCCATCCGCATTTGCAAGTATACTTCCACCTACTCCATTGTACGTGTTATTACGTATCGAAGAAAATTGTACGATTTCGCCAAAAGCTCAATGGATTCATCGCCAGATGGTTAATCGCTTTTTTATTTCAGATTTATGTGCACGTCCTACGTGTATTCTAGCTTGCGTGTTGGAAATTACATACTTGAATTGGGTCTACATTGAATTGCTTATACTTTATCGCTACGGTGGAGTTCATAGTTCACAGTTCAAGCGATGTATCGAAGAATTGAATTAGTTTTCATGAAATTCAACAGCGACGCTCGACACGTGGAGGCTATTGCGACTCAACCGAAGTTTCCACGTAGTTTCGCAAACCCATCACGCACTCTAGCGACGAAACCTCGCATCTCCATACTTTTGGAAATTCCTGCGGATTACACGGGAATCTGGTTTCTGCGGTATCTGCAGTTCCTGTGGGAATAAGCGGTCAATTAACTTTCGAGTGGCTGCAAGCAACTTTTCAACATGGAACTTCGATGAGGCTTCATTCCGTTCGTTCTTCGTGACCTCGGGATAGTAAACGACCAAGGGACTTTTACTTCTGGTAATTTGCTTAATCAAAGCTGACTTTAAAATTAGTATATCAGTTGTGCCTTCTTTCGACTCAAGGAATGACAATCACGCTGTGCAAATCTTCCAGCGGTAATTTTCCCCATGGAAAGGCTTTTCATAAATTATACTTTCAAAGTCAATTAGTATTTACATCTGACGAATTCAATCTAGCATCTACACCGAGTCATCGAATTATATATAAACCGGGGCACGATCGCGAATCGAGGTTTCACGCGTACTATGCCAAATGTCAATAATTGCATCCTGCGGCCGTCTGCTAACGAAATAAGCACATACCATTCGGATGCAGTAAATATTGCACCGTGAGCTACAACCACGTAAACGCTCGTATCCGCCTTATTGGAATGAGAGTCATAATTCATAGGCAGTTTACTATCTACAATAGAACAGGCAAGGATTAAAAGGTAAAGAATGTAAAATTATATAAATTTTGAATTTACACTAAAAGCCTCCGTACTACAACTCAGTATATTTTATTTGGCTCAGTTAACTATGAGAGTCAATTTGATTCTCGGATTTGTCAAAATAACATTCTCTTATTTGCGTTGCAGATTTCCTACAGCCACACAATACCAGCGATTAATTGCAGTGACTGCTTAATTAAGGAAATGGACGTTGGTCGCAGGCTTTCTCTGAGTAAAAAACGGTTTCGATATTAACACGCCACCTCGTACTATATGGCACTTTTGTCGACTACATCCTCTCCGTTCTCGTTGCTCACCAGGATACCTCTACCCCGCAGCTCCAAGTTATCCTACTGTGACGGAAAACGGAAAGCTCCTGTGCCACCCGCGGTTCGTGGCAATCCGCAAGCTGCGACAATAACAGGGCTCGAGATACGACCTTAACGTCTCCGGTGTACTGTGACACTACGTACTAGGTGTCCAAAGTGAAATCAACGGAACTGGATTTAAGTTTAGTCAGACGTTATTGTATGTTCAAGATGCGGAGTGGTAGCCATTCGATTCGACGAGAACGTATACGGTTCTATAAAGCGATAAATCTTGTTACGAATAGCAAAAAAGTTTTTCAAACATTCATTTCAATAAGTCTAAACGTATGTTGGATAAATCAGATCCACTGGTAGATTCTGTATAGTGGATCAACTGAAAATAGTACCACCAGACTGGAGCCTATGTATACTGTATGCACTAGACTACCTATTGTGTCACGTCGAGGAGTCAGTACGGTAACATGAGATTTTGAAATGTTCCGTTGCAGATGCGTAACACAGTATTTATAAATTAGCAGCGCAGAAGCATGATTACACAGGTACATCACTTGCTAGTCGCTGTGCACGTACGCATTACGTTACATTAGATACGCAATTTATAAACAGGCATCCGTATACGGTTAATGAGATATTTACAAACGTTCAATCTAGCCTGCTAATGTACTGGATTTATTAATCATGCACGCAAATCCGTATAACGTTTCTAAATGACGGGCATGGCGCTTGATAAAATTAATGAATCAGTGGTGGACGTAATTTAGCAATAGAATAAATTTTCAATGAATTTTAACGTTTCACGTGGATCTGTACAATTAACATAACGTCACAAGCACCAAATGTCAATCTGTGAATGCGTAACCTTGCTCTTTCAATTATCTTCTGCAACTCTGACGTCCAGTGTTGAGTTTATTGATGGAACAGGAACGTGGAATTTTAGCGTGGAAACTGGGTTCGCTCTCGAAGCTTTCCCAATAATAGTAACTCGGTACGCTCGCATAAGAAATTGCGTTGGAAAAGTGCACACCGCGCTGATAGCCACGTCGGGAACCTTTCCCAAGGTCGTAAAGCAAAAGGTCGCGAAACCTCAATATTGCTGCTTTCATCGTCTGAATTATGGAGAATATGCAGTTTCGACAGGCAGCCATAGTGTGTTAGGTTTACTAAAAATTTTATACATTGTAAATCCCGTTGCAGTGTTTATCATATGTGTATAGGACACGTGTAGGTTATGAGGACAAGAAAAAAGAAAGACGAAAAGAAACAAGAGAAACGTTACTCTGAATATGACTGCAAGTTTCTTTAGGCTGAAAATGTTTCAGAAAAAAATTTTCTCAACTATTCATTTTAATGACAATAAGTAATGAACGAAGCGGCTCCTCACTGTTGAATTGTTTATAACGAAGGATACTTGAGAGAAAAACATTCATAAAATTGGGAAATCATTTACATTCTTATTTTGCAATACCACCTGAAAAGGCAATTTGCTTCTTTTGTTGAATTTGAACTTACCTCGAGTTCCGGTAACCTCTTATCTTTAAAAATACTACTTTCCCATCCACTGGCTCTTAGGTCCGTATTCATAGTCAATGCTTGGGACGAAATGTAGTCTTACGACCATAGATATAGTAATAATAACACATGGTAGAGAATCCCTTAAGATCGTGCTTATGATGAATAACTGACTATGAATATGGGCCTATGAATTGCGGTGGCTACGGGAATAGCTAAATAGGTTTGTTAATTTTTAAATGATGCAAACCGAAATATTACGTCAAAAACAAGCACCGAATGAACCTTTGCGCCAACGCGCAATGTTACGTGAAAAGCGGAGTGAGCGTGACACTAAGTTGAATAATATTACGTCAAAAACACTTACCGGTTAACGACCACCACCAACGGGAGTATGGCTGGCTTGCGTTTCTGAATATATAAATTGTATGGAAAACATTCTTGCGGAAAGACGAGTTTCCTTAGCATTATCAACACAGCTTTGTAGGTTAACTTGAGCGTGTCAGGGAATCTCGGAAAACTTATATTTGACAGCTGCCTGAGTTATCCCACACGTACGACTGACGCGAAGACGTTGTGAAAGATTTTTTCTTAATCTTTTTTTTTAAGAATATGAAAATAAAAGATAAATTATTCACTGAGCAAATGTCTATCTTATTACAGTATAATTTGACGGCATATTATACGATTTATTATTTACAGAAAAACAACGTTGAGCCTTTGCCTTTTATTTTCAACGACCAAGCAAAAACAATTTCATCCGGTTCATAATAATGAGTTAACAATGAATGAATAATTAGTTATAAAATATTGAATTTACGTAACGTCCTTAGATTCATTTTTAATGTCTGCTGGATGCGTAACGTTATCCTCGATGGGCTGAGTCGAAACAACGTTCATCAGTTGCATAGCCGATGCACGTCTGAGTGCCTATAAAATAATATTCATTAATTTAATATTTACTGGACTCAACGAGTAACCTAACCTAACCTAACCTAACTTTGTATCGACATTCTATGTTCTCATGTTTTCACTTGTGAAGACCGGCAAGAAAATTGCTACTACTTCGGGCAATGTAGTATATAGGAGGAAGAAAAGGGAAAAAAAATTTTTTTACTACTGGTCGAAGAGAATATGCAGAATACCTCGTAAATGTGCTTTGCGCATGAAAGTTTTACTCGTGCTGTACATGCACCGAGATACCGCCGGATATGCCTTTTAAATTTCTGTTTCCCTTCTACATGGTGGTCCTAACGAAATCCTTAAATTCCTTGTATGTTTCAAATGCAATATACTTCTCACATGGCAATGTAAATGTTAGCTCTTTGTATAAACTGTGAATGGAACAATGAAATTTTTTTTCTTTTTATTAGATTTATCGGTCAATACTTTTTCATTGGGCTATTATTATTCTTTGTTACCTTCAGTCTGTCCCGTCGTGCAGAATACAGGACCCATAGGACGTACACCAGCATTATTATTGCTGGTATGAAGATACCTGCAATGGTGGATGCGCCACGCAGAAGTCCATGGTGCAATGCAAGCAATGTAAGAGTTAGTGCAGTACCGCCAGCAACGAAGCGTCCGGTTTTTCTTCGTTCCTCCTTGGAAAAGAAGAAGAGTAAAACTTTATAGTAATGTCTCTATAGATTTTTTAAAATAATTTTATAAAACACAGAGCTGTAGACTCTCGTTGGAGCACAGAGATAACTTTTTGATAATTTAGAAATTAACTGTCGTTAAAACTTTTATTGTCCCTTTTTAACACGGTTCACTTGGTTATGAATGCCGATAGAAAAGTTATTAATGACATTGTTTATAATTTTATTACTTTCGTAGATGTCGTGCTTATGACCGATACAGTTAACGGTCGAAGCGTATCCTGCGATGAGGAAGTCAAGGACTTGGGCATCCCTCTTGTACTGAATAACCACGGGTGGCGTTAAGTAGACGAAAATTGAAGGAAGGAAGTAAAGAAGTCAGGATACCAGGAGCGTCGTAGTGAAACCTCCTCCGGAACTATCCTGGCTACGACTAAAGAAAACACAGTGTGGCTCTTATGGCGCAGCCCCCGGGACTACCGTATAAACCGGCCTGGCATAATAAACAGAGACGTGGAGCCGATATTCTCTCGGATCCTTCCACTGGGAAGTGATCGTCCCTGAGGATGTTTTACGCCTCAATCTATTTAGTTCAATTGCATGAAAAAAAAACTACGAGGAAAAGTTAGATTGTCGAACGTAAACAATCTATTTATACAACAGGCATACCCGGTAAGGTAATATTTCATTTTTATTTAAAAAAAAAAAATATCAAACTTGAATTATATCATTTACAGAACAAAAAACATTTCCAAATCCAATTCAACGGTTCATTTACTATTCCAAACGCATACTGGTATCATAGCTGCTGTATTCCACTAGGTAACTTTATTATCGGAAATATTTAATTTAACGCCCGGCATATTGTATTACCCAGATGAAGCAGCAGGAATTTGGCTTAAAGAATTTTCAGTCAAGTCCAAACCAATCGTGTAATTGGCTTGAAAGTCAAATATGTAAGATCGATGCGAATGGAACAATTTTTCGTATTCGACGGTAACAAAGAGTGTTGTGGCGTCCGTGACGTGCCGTTTATTCTGAATGAACTATTTTTAGGCAGGTACCATTGAGCTCCAGAACGCAATCCTATTTAATTCAATCTAAATTAATTCCGATCTACACACTCAACACTCGATACATATTATTTTTCATTGAGCGCCACTGCCTCGGAACATGACCACGGACACGCAGAAACATATCGATCCAGAAGCGCAGGTACTGAACAATCTACTTGCAGTCAAAGGCCTAATTGAAATAAGGGCCGTCAGGTGTCAGCGCCCTAAATAAACGTCAAAGCAGGTCGCCATATTAATAGTACGGTTCGCTCCAATAATAACGACTCCTAATTACTTTTATTAAATCCCCGTCAGCAATCCTGACTTATTATCAATATAATTATACATTTAACATTCATTTCACACTGAAAGTATTCACTTCTAGAACTAATCAGCTACCCAATAATTCTTTGACTCTTACAAAAATGAATAGAAAAAAATACTATTTGAATCAGTCAGAAGTTTAGCCAACTCTGGATTCCATATAATTGGTGGCTCGTGTTCAATATCAGTCACCAGATCATAAAGTGGAACCGTTATGATGTTGCTATGGATTATGTAAGCCGGATACGGGAGATGAAGTGCCGCAAGAAGTCTGCCTGGAACGTGCTATCCTTTGCACATAATTTCTATACAGTCTGGATATATAGGATATAGTGTATACCAAGTCTATATCGCGACTAGGTATACTTATCTACCTTTACTAGTGCGCGTCATATGTTCCTGATTAATCCTACACGTTCCACGTGTTTATTTTTCCTCTGTGTACTCTTAAATACAGCCCCTGTGGTATACATATAGAGTATCATCCCCATAATAATATCCGGGCAGACAAGCGAGATAAATCGATCTCAGCGTTTCATAATGGAAGAAAAGTGGAGAGTGAAGGCGTTGATTTTTTGGTGCTTGTGGTTGGGGTCAATATAGGTGACAGGGACGATTTTCTGGAACCGTCCTATGTGTTGCCCTGAGTTCGCTTTACCAGGGGTACATTATGTGCACATGGTTGATCACGTATTTACGCCCTTTTCTGCCCTTTTCTTCCAGTAGAACTACAGCTGATCGAATTCTAGCCGAAACTGTACTCCTTGTCTCGAAGACTCTTGAAGTAGAGGATACCTTCTTTCTTTCTCTCTCTTTTCTTGTCAAAGAGGCGCCTAAAGACCTGCTCTTTGTGTGTCCGGAGTTTAGCGAATATGGGGCACAACAAGGGCGGAAGAGTATTCGGATAATTATGAATCCGAATGATGATATCTAGAACACTGAACAACTGTATCTATATACATATATGTATGATCTGCTGCCCGTAGTTATTATGATGCGAAGGGTGAGTTATAATGGCGAAGAAAAAGATAAAGGGAGTGAAAGAAAAAAGAGGAGTATCTGTAATTTTCATCATGTGGTAATGAGTGCAGTGGCCTATGGTTGCTCTTTGATCTTTTACAGTTTCGACGAAGTACCTTTTCATTATCAAACCCTTATAGTTCCTTTCTCCTTCAATTTCTCGTGAAATTCGCTTCGTGACTTTCTGCTGCACGAATATCTTGGCTGTGCTCTAGAAGTTAATATTTCCTGAGTAAGACCCTGGCCAGCTACTCTTGGACTTTGCTATAAAGAAGTCTGGAGAAATTTCTTTTAGCACCCGTTTACTAGCAGCAAAAGTTTTATATGCCTTTAAAACTCTTTTCTTCTTAGATACCTTGTAGATGGTCCATTCTGTGCGCTATAGAGACCGTAAGAAGCTTTATTACAGATTACGAGGTGTAATGTTAATATTTGTTCTTAATCCATGTTGGAGTGTTTCCTTGTATATATATATTTCTACGTGTTATTGAATTATCACAATGATAGCGTCAATGTATAAAATGATGTCTTATATGTAAAAAAATGTTTAAAAACGTTTGTGGAATTGAGTTCAAGCAATTAAGCTGAGCCATGATTTATAACGTACAGACTATTTTTATGCTTCAGCTTCAGATGCTGACCCTCCAATGTAAACTAACAGTCTTCGTAATGATGAACGACTGAAAGGCAACTAAATATTTCGGTAGAGGCTGCTCCAAATAAAAATCATGGGCTCTTAAGCATAGCTGTCTAGACTGCACATGGTATCGAATTGGCACTCCTCCTCATTGTCCGGGTAAAGATTTTTCATGATAGAAAGTGGACAAGGTATGTTCTTTGGGCATCCTGGAAGATGCACGATTCGTTCTTGATGCATTACCAGAATAGCTGGATTCTTAGTTTTGCAGCTGAAATAACATCAATGTTAAAAAAAGTTAAAGAAAGAATTAGTGATTAAAAATAAGTTAATGGTTTCTTGAAGGACAGATTTTATCTTACTCGTAAAGAACAAATGCCAGGTTCGATGCAAAAGCATCAATCATACTGACTCTCCATACTCGACGGTCTTCGTGTAAAGTATACGAGTCATGCTTTAATGGTTCTATGTCTTGCGCAACTCTTATCAGAGAAAGTAATTTTAAAATTGTACCAGAATGGGTAAAGTAGACAGTAACTTTAGCGTCTTCTTTGGATCTGGAATGGATATGCTGTAGTAAGACTGTTGGTGGATACTTGATTTATTTACTTACTGAAAAAAATTAAACATGTCATGCAGTGCAGGACATGCTTGCTCATATGTTAAAGGATACCCATAACCATCGATCCAATAATATTTTAGATCCTCTGCAAATTCTAGGACTTTGAAATGTTTTGGCTGAAAAACATTACACCACGCAGATTCTAAGTTACTGTACCAAGCTGTTTCGAAAGCACATATTGTATACATTAAATTGGCAGCATCTGAAAAACATTTCTGAAGATGTTCATTCGTGGGAAGAGCACAAGAGTCTTAAATTTGTATTTTATATTATAAACGTACCGTAATCTACTTGGAATCCTAAAAGAATAGAAATGTCTTTCAATGTATCGGATACTACAGAACTCTGTATGAATTTTTTTTCTTCCTCATATGCCTTTGGATTCTTATCAACTTCCTTGCGCCATCGCTGACACCGTTTATAAAACTAAAACTAAATGAGTTAATATACTGCTTTATGATTATACTATCATAGAAATTTGTTAATTACTCGTAATATAGGGTCTCTATATTCTGGTTGAGGAAACCAAACGTTTTTGCTTCCTTGGAGTCCAAATAACCCAAGAGCAAAGTGTTTTGCACTTTCCTCTGTTCTTTGAGTTGCAGTGTATTTAAACTGTAAAAAAATATATTAGTCTTCAACTTTATATTAAAGCTATCAGAAACAAATGACAATTACTTTATATGTAAGATTGCTGTACTTTTCTGGAAATAGTGTAGGAAATCTCGACTGAAATCTTTCAGCCAGATCGATCATCTCCCTTTCACCTTCTTCAGCAAGTTTCATAATAGCATCCTCAGCAAAATTAAGTTTCCATTTGGCAATTTGATAAATCTGATCGGACATAAGTCTTGATTTATTTGCCACATAACTTGACAATATCAATTCCTGTAGATGAGGAAGCTTGGACATCATGATTGGAACATATTTTTTTCCTGGGAATCGTGTACCATGTCGTACCAAGAGCCAAATTTTTTTCTCGATACATCCTAAATATATGAATATCCATGGTAATACAAGAAACAATTCAACTAACAATAATAAGGAACACTAATACTCAACATACCTGGATAATTGATCAGAGAATCATTGAGATTAGCTATGAGTCTGTAAGGAGTCTTTGTCCCTAATTTACATTTATAAGAATCATTATTTTCTAAACATTGAGATTCAGCAGAAAGGCCTAGATAACCTATATATAGCACTATGAGTTGGTAAATCTTCCAATCCATTCCCACATGAAAAAATCAATGCAATCTCAATACATATATGTGACGATGATAAGTCCTCAGCATCGGCGGAAGGGCATTCTTGACTAGATAATCTCCAAAAGGTACAAAACTTAAGATTACAAGGAATTATGTTAACCTAAAGAAACATTAACCGTTCACTGTGTATCAGCATTGGTAATTATGTAATATGGCTATACATATCTGCTCAGGGCGTTTATGATCCATACGCGTTCGCCTTTATCCACCTTTATCGTTATAACAAGATTGCTGTAACGTTCTTTCAGACGTTTGAGAACTACTGTGTTATAATACGCCTCATCCTGAAATGTCAGATGCAGTCAGATGAAAACGAGGTTATATCAACGTAGGCCGAAATGTATTCAGCTTGTATTTCGCGATGATTTAAAAAGTGACACGTTCTCCCGTGTCGTAGAAAAGCTTAACGTAATTCCTAAATAATATAATGTACACCACGAAGACGCCGACACTTCGTATCGGAGAGGCCGATCTCAAATGTAAGAATGGTTGCGGATTTTATGGAAACGCCGAGTGGCAAGGATATTGCAGTAAGTGTCACCGAGAACATCTTCAGAAGCAACGAGCACAACAGGAAGGTGCCACTGGGGCTCAGAGCCATGATAGGTAATGTTTTATATTTAGAACAGATAATTCGAATTTCAGTCATTTTTATTGATAATCTTTGCTCAGTGAGGGTGCAGGCCGTACAGCTGTATCAGGATTTTACAAGTTTGAAGAGAAAAGACGTCAACAAGATAAGAAAAAAAAGTTATTGTCAGTCTTCAGAAAACCTACGATGAGAGGTAGAGTTCACAGAGAGAACTGTTATAGCGACCATTTTCTGTTGCTTGTTTATCAGTGCAATTTATATAATATGTTATCTATAGCTCAGGGTTATGAGGAGCTTCTGCAGGAATTAACGAAAGACAACCCAGACTTGGATAAGGTTAAGGCCGAGAATAAAGATTTGATAGCACTTATTGCAGACACTCCAGCAGAGAAGGATGTGCGCAAGTGCATCCTGTCCTTTGTCAAAAGTATTCTTCAGAGTAAAGATGTTAAGAACATTGATGAATTATCTGAAATCACTCAAACATTTTATCAGAAATTTGCTAAACGCATGGAAAATAGTCCCAACTACACAGGTATAGTATTATTCTCAATTATTTTGTCACAACAATATCAAATGAATCTAATGGGAACTACATTTTCAGATGTTGCTCTTGAAATCCGGGAAAGACTCCTAGACTACGTAGAGAGGTCTGCTATGACCCTTCTGTACAGGATCCTCTTCTGTCCACCATCCACTACCGATGAGGAGAAGGATCTTGCCATTCAGAATAGGTCTGCGTAACATTCGAGCTCAAGAGAAAGAACTACATCCTAAAGAAATCATCTAAAATAATATTACTCTTATAGAATACGTCAACTGAACTGGGTCAGTGGAAAAAATTTAGAATGTCGAATACATGAAACCAGTTCAGAGGTTCGTGAGCTAGTCTACACATCTATCACAGACCTGCTAAACATGGACTCAGTAAAAGCTCCACAGGAGAAGCTCGCCTGCGTCGTTCACTGCTGCAGAAATATTTTTCTGCTTCTACAGCAGTCTGTAGGTGGTCCAGCATCAGCTGATGAGTTCTTACCAGCCCTGATATTCATTGTCCTCAAAGCAAATCCAGCCAGACTCAAGAGTAACATAAATTTCATAACAAGATTCTGCAATGCCAGCCGTCTAATGACTGGCGAGGGTGGTTATTACTTCACAAATCTCTGCTGTGCCGTATCCTTCATCGAGAACCTCACTGCAGAATCCCTGAACATGACTGAGAAGGATTTCGATGCCTACATGTCAGGTGAACGAGTTCCAGCCAATACCTGGGACTCTGCACTCACCATATGTGAGGTAATGATATAAACTATTGATCATTGATTAATTATAAGTAATTACATTAATTTGCTCATTGAATTGTTCTCAGAATATACACCTAATGTGTGAGCACATTACTCTTCTGGACGAGCTCAAGACGAAGAACAGCGAGATTGTTCGAGAAGCCGAATTGCTGAAGAACGAGATGATCCAATTCCACGAGGACGTCGAGATTAAGGTGAATGAAACAATACAGAAGACACCGTTGCTGATAACACGATGTCAGAGAGTACCGACTAATTTGGATAGCGAAGACGTAGAGTCTTACCAGTTGCCTCCGCCGATAATTCCTCAGGTGAGATTTGTCCTTAACCCGCATCCCTTCACTACTAAAGGAGAGTTACGTCTTTTTAGGTTTCTTTTTTTTAAATTTGGTTCCATGGCTTTTGTACACGCTAGTACGATATAATCGATTTTCTCAGGTGAGAGTGACTTAACGTGCACTTCTAACAAGACTAACAAGAGCATCTTCGGCTTCCTGTTATTATTTTTATCACGTCCTTTTTTTTCCTCTTACGTCTTCTTTCCTTCGTGAGCCTTTATTAATGACCCGCCACAATCCCTTGGACATAATATCTCGTTCCAGGTATTCTCGGACTGTTTACTGACACAACCTGGAGATTCGAAGTCCTTGATGGATGAGTGCGTCACCCCGTCACCGACCTTCGACTTTGCTCCATTCGACGGGGATGGCAAACCAGAGGATGATACGAGTCTCATCAGTCTGGATACCCAGTGCGATCTTACTACCCATGATAATCACCCTTTCGACAAGGATACTCCCGACAGTCTCCTTGACGACTCTCATAGCTCCGACGCCAATCTACCCTCGCCCTTAGAACCACTCGCCTCTGCCCAGGAAGATTATCACGGATTTACTCTCCAGGGTTCCACCATACCAACCATCCCCTGTAACACTGGGGATTTCTCTTCGGACACCGCAGAACACGAAACGGACAGCTACTTTGGATATTTTCATAATATTTAAGGGTAATTATGTAAGCAATCTTCCCTCTTGAATATCTCTTAGTACTAGTTACCAATACCCCATGAGTCACTTTTATTCGGTGCATCTTTCATTCTATTATTGCCCAATCGAGCCTCTACAAATCCAGATCGTATTTGTATTATAAAACGTAGAGACAAATTATTAAAGAAATCTAATAAATGTACTAGCATAGTATGGACGGTGGATATAAGTGTCTGTATAGGTGCGCTAATTAATTTGTACAAAAAGAAAAGGAAAGCATCAATCGACTCCATGAAATTTCAAAATCCTCTGTCCACATTCTATTATCCGTCCCATGATTAATTATTGCCTATAACACAGTGGATATCATGGTAAATAATAATGGCATAGTGTATAATAAATTAACGTAAATTTATTTCATAATCCTACTTCATGCTCATAAGTTAATCTATAAGTTTTCTTTTTCATTGTGTTCCTTAACACGATTAACGCGAATTTAAAAATAAAAATTAGCTCGTCTTCTACAGGGCTTCTAATCTTAGTGGTCGCGACGACGAGCATCCTATTATCTCGTATCTTATATGGAATGTATTATTTTAATTCACGCGAGTAGACGGCTCTACCTAAGAATTCACTCATATAATTATCATCATCATTTACAATCATTGATTCCTTAATAAATAACAATTTCTCTCACTCTTACAAAGTACTCACAATAAGTTGCCAGCAGTGCAAAAGTTGTGCCACGCGAAGCAAGCGTAAGCATTCACGTACAAGCGCCATCATTAAGATACGTTAACTGATGCATTAGTAACTATTCATTTCTCACCTATAATATAGTTTATATTGACCACTACCCTGTCTCATCTATGTATTGATAGTAAGTACAGAGTACAGCGCTGTACCGAGAGTACTAATAAATTACGAATAATGTTGATTCTATATTCTCTAATAAGCTGAACAATTTGATTAATGAATATTGTATAAAACAAATTCTCAGTCGTTCGAGTACTCTAGAACCAACATTATCACAAATATCACACGAGTTTCACGTACGAATGCTAAACGAAAAAGATCATCCTCATCTTTGTCTGATGTAGTATACAAAATAAATCTCTCAAGTTTTAATATCGTAGCGTGAAAAAAAAAAGAAGTACGAAAGTACAGCAGAGAGTTTCAAGTTAAGTGCGCTAATTGTGGGCCGCTTTTTTCCCATTCATGTATCCGATCCATCGTTCGGCAGTGGTGGTAAAGATCGGATCGTTATCAATAGTGTTCAGAAGTAAAAGTTGATTGACATGAGTCGAGTGGTAATCCCATCGGGCGAGATTAGGAGCCGTTTTAAGTGTGAAGTGTCTTAGGTCATAGGTCGTTCCTGAGCCTGTGTCATAGAGCATGATCATGCTCTTCAGCGAGGCCATACCCTGGTCGAAAAGTATAGCAGCCTCGTCCGCGTCTTTACCAGTGGCTATACTTTTGAGGTCGTACAGACCCAGGAGGGAGTAGATGAATCCATTTAGGATGAAGGACGAGGGTGTTGTAGGATACTCCTCGTACCAGACGTATTTGTCTAGGAACGTAGCTGCCACGCCGCCCTTGCTGGATGATACTCTGAAAGGTCGGAGGCCTCTTACTGATGCTTGTAAATATCGTTCGTCGCCTGAATGATAATAGGCTCTTGATAATACAGAAATTGCGTGACCCTGACCCATACTGGAATACCTGTAACGAAGTAATGACTTGTAGATTGTCGGATACGATTTAGAGAATTATTTTGATTAACATTAACTATATTATTCACCATCCTGGCTCTAGAGTGGCCATTCCACTGGCGACTTTTCGTCTAACAGGATTGGGCCAACCACCCGAAGTTACATTTTGATTTGCCACGAACCAGCGGGCAGCATCGTAGAATTGTTCCATGTGTTCGCTGGTTGACAGCGTCACGTTGTCAATCATACCAGAACCATAGAGAACCATTTTAACAACCTATACGATAGATAGGATTAATATTTGTATTGGTATGTAGTGATATTTTGAAAATTTAAATTGATTGTGGGAAATTGTACCTTGAGCTTAGACCTAGAGAGTTTTTTCTTGTTCTTGTCGTTCAAGTTGAGTCCCTTTTGTAAATCCACTACAAGATCTCTTGTCAATCGTTTCCAGTGATTGTTCATCAGGCCTATTCCATAGTAGATGTGATTGTTGACGGTGCTCAAAACTAGGTTCCCAGTAGTGTAATGTAAATAGTAAGTATCTTTTTTTTCCCTTGACTGCAATTCAATAGCAATGCTACTATTGTCCCTTATACATAAATCCAACTTTAGTACGAAGTCCAGTACGTGATCCATTTTTAAAGATATTCCAGATGTGCTTGTCTCAGGTGTTGCATATTTCAACACGTAACTACCAACGCGTTTATCATAGATCCTTATCACTACACAACCTTGCGGTACGGACCAATCTTGTTTTACTCTGTCTGAATCTTCGATTAACTTTCTATGAGGTTCTGGCTCGGTGAGATTCTTACTGTAGTGCGAAAGGCCAAACTGTGCAATTTGTGTTGGGTAATAATAACCCTGGCTTTCCCACTGAGTAGATATTGGCACTCCATCGCTACCACTAACGCATTTTACTCTTTCGCGCACTTCTACATTGTAATTTTCAAAGGTCATGAACACACCACGAGAATCATACTTGCCCTTAGGGCTCACGATTTTTGAATAACTATGTAACCATTCAAATCTCTCCAGTCCATCATATATCGCTAGCTTACCATAGATCTGTAAAAGAGTTGAGTCTTCTAGTTGTCTAATATTATCCAGTAGCAATTTCACAAATTTGAAGAATAAAATACATTGTAATACATACTTCAAAATATTTGTGTATGAAGGAAAATGGAACATAGACTTCGTCTCCTTCCTTTCGACATCCAATTGAGTACCCTCCATTTATATAACAATCTATCTCTTGATATCCAGGCTCGTTAGCCAACCGATCTTGTAAACTAGTCTGCTTAAAAGATAACGGAATCATCACAATAATAGTCCAGAGCCACTATGATTCCTCTAAAAAAATGTACCTTGTGTTGAAATCGTGTCTTCCAATCCGATGATCTAAAGAGGAAGTGATTGCCACAGTTATTCCAGGATGTCAATATTGAACTAATTACCGCAACAATTAGTATAAGAAGAATGATCTTGAAATTAATACGCATCATCATAAACGGCCTGTAAATAAAATCAATCAATCATAATGATATGAAATCATATGAATAATCAGCCAGTGACGTTTCATCCAGGTTAGAATGTTCACATTATTTAAAACTTACATGACATCGAATTAAACCATTAGCAATTGGCATTTTTCTCATCAAGTTCCTGAATCACCAAGAAAATCCACGTTTTCTCGGCCCCATCCTTTTCTCATTTCTTGTCATTCTCACCATCAGTACCTGACGTCAAAATGATGACACGGAACCTATGACGCGTACTCATGCATGTATATACAAAGCACGTCTTTTCCAGTACACTGGTATATCTATTATCCAATTAATTACCGCTTTTAAATTAAATCAACCCAATAATTGAAGAGAAGCAAGTCGATAAAGGTCGCTGCACATATCGGAGCCCCTTTCAAATCAATCTTGCAGCGTCGTCAGGTGCTGGGTTTATTTTAGAATATTCGTTAAATTACACCTCTCCATTCCAACGAGTTCGTATCCTCAATTACATATATACATATAAAATAGAAACACATTAGATATTCCATCAACTTGTTTTCGTTTCACCTGCACTTCTTCTACCTGCCGTCTATTAGCTACATAATTGTGCGAGCCTCCAGGAATTT
Organism: Trachelus iudaicus; assembly: GCA_030142595.1. Lineage (NCBI taxonomy): Eukaryota > Metazoa > Arthropoda > Insecta > Hymenoptera > Cephidae > Trachelus > Trachelus iudaicus. Next base: position 41,034 of record JARQTH010000547.1, read on the forward strand.
ATACCTGGCACCCAAGGACCCAACGATTACCTGTAAAACTTTCCCTTTACAGTATCTAATATGTATAACTCAAGAAATAGACGCATGCTCTTCATCCCTTTATTACAATAGAATCCAAAATATTTGACCTATTTAACCTGACCTCCTACGTTATTATATTCGCCTAATACCATGTCCAATTTTTGACCATCGGATACAACATATTGAAAATTCAAAGAGAACTTTCATTCGATCCAATGCTATCCGTTCATTGGTCGATTCCGTTATATCTCCATTCCATTAGAGAATCTGAACAAGAATCGTGCCACCTTCTAAACACTTCTATTTTCCCAATACTCCGTGCGATTTTCGGCCGTAAAATTTTCGCCGTGTCCCGGCAAGAATTCGAATTTCTCAGTATCTCTAGCGGCCAATCACGTTCCTCTTGAAGTTCCGTTGGTTCCGTTCTAACAGAAATCCTGCCACCTCCATGCATGTCGTATTCTCCTGATGCTAAAACTCGATTTTTAGGGGTCTAAATTTCTAAAGTGCCCGTGAAATCTAGGCCCTTAGTACGAGACAGTAATGTTAGATGGCAACAGTGGCGACTAGAATTAACACTGTTTTGAATATATATATATATATATATACTCTGTAGCATTACGCATAATGTCAGATATATATATATATATATATATATATATATCTGACATTATGCGTAATGCTACAGAGTAGGACATATGGCAAAGAAACTCCTACAGAGGCAACAGGTTACATATCAGAGGCGCGTGCATTCTTATCTTACGCGCTAAATATAATCCAAATCGGGACACATGCGTAATTGCACATCGTCGTTGGGCACTGCAAATCATATAACTCAATAAAAAATTGTCGTAATACGCTTAATTAATTAAAACAAAGCCATCGTACGCCAGCGTATCCAATTAAAACAATCGTTAAATCATATTTGATCTTCTTTATCTGTTTGCCAAAGACTTAAATAAATTATACCAACGGGCAATGTAAATTTATATAAGTATTTTATTTTCCAACCTCCTCGCAATTTATTCATCCAGGACCGTAGTCCGATGGGAAAGTGTTCTCCTAAGACGTTTCTCCATAGAATTTCCTGCCAAAGATCCGTCCATTTTTAATATTCATAAAGGTAAAATAATCATGGAGCATAATGAACTTTGGAATACTTACGTAACAACCTGTCTGTATAAAATAACCTAAAATATAAATCTACACGCGTATACACATATATCTACTCTTATACCTGAAGTTGGTTAGGTCGAATTTGCAACGTCGTCGAGGGCCTCTACAGAACAGGCAGAGAGCAACATGTCTTATTTACGCTGAAGTGGTTGTCGGCCAACTTAGCATGCAACCATCATCCAATCTAGTAGGACAATTTAAGCAGCCTGATTCACGCAGCGAAATCATTTAATATTTGACGTCAAGCTTGATTACCGTGTAACAGTGGGTAATGGCCGATTGTTTATACAGGTTGCAGCCCGGCGCCGTACTATCAGACACTACCTACGCGATACAAGTAACGAAAACATACATACATATATAAGCCAGAGATAGACCCTTGAGCGCTTAACAATTTTTATAAAAGAAGTGAGTATAATTCATATCAAAAAAAATAATACAGCGTTTCCCCTCCGATCAATTATTATTAATATCCCAAAAAACATGGCCACCTCGTACAGCCACTTTCTATACGAGTCGAATTCCTCGATGTAAATCATATATTTTTATAATCGAATTATAATCACGTATTGCGTGAAATCTCTTTTTTCCTTTGACTTCCTTCAGTCATACTACAAGAATTTTAGTCTTTCAATTTTGTCTCCTCTTTCGTAACACTGCTGGGTATGTGTTTCTAATTGTATATATATGTCCTCAGGATTGTCCTGGGCTTCGTAGGAAGAAACAGCTGCTCCATTTCCTTTCTACTGGTACATAAACTGAGAGTACAAGGAGGACGGAAAGCCGAGTGTTGACACTAGGAGAGTAGATAAGATAGCAGCTGTAACCGACCAATCGGCTCTCGTACCAACATCGTCACGCACGTCACTGTTGCTAACTGTTGCTGTGTACACAGTAGAAAAATTGAATTAGACTGGTCTTACAATAGTTTTATCACCTGGCGTTAATCTGGGATCACGCAGATTCCTTAATGAGTGTAGAAATTCTTCTGCAGCATACTCATATCCTCTGGTAGCAGACACGCAGTATGATATACGTCCATATACGTATAGTACCTGGTACCGTGATTTCTGATTAAAGATAACTTCTTTCTAATCTAAGAACAATTATAATTATTTTGATAGAAATTATTACTGATAATACAATAAAAGCCAAATATTTTTTCAGATTGGACCTTCATAGCTTACATGATCCTTCCTCTTCCTCTGGAACCAATGCTTCGTTCTGATCCTGGATCATTCTCCTCTTCTGGAAGTTTTTTTAAATAATTTCTTGTCACCCTGCATATACATATATGTATAAATAATATGGGATATAAATTCACGTGATAATTTCTCACGCCACAACTTCGTAACTGGCCGACGGAGAACTCACGCAATGGATTTTACTAAATTTTCCTACAAACGTGTGAAGAAGAATTCAATAGTGTCAACTTGTTTGACAAATATAGTTACGCGATGCCTTCTTGGGAGTTATGTTAAATTTAATGGATGTTTGATAAGAGGAGATGGTAATTTACTGTAGCCAATTGGATAGAAATAATTTTTATATTCCCATGGAATGTACGGGCCACTTGTTACTACGTATATTGATAATTTAGGCGCTTAAAAGAAATTTAAGGAATAAGCGCGACAGTCTTGAGTACATTAAATGAACGTAATTCAGTTATCTTGTGGGTGATGGCTTAAAATTTTACGTTCGTTAAAGATCAGATATCTCATTTATTTTTTGTCTTGTATTATTGTACAAAACATTGTTGATGATTTTATAAGCTGTAGAAATATTTATCCGTATCACTAATTCGTACTAGTGAGACTGAATGAGATTGTGAGGATTGAAATGCCTGCTTGAGCAGTATTATACAAAGGTATGACGTGATATGTTCCTTATCGGTATTTTCATATGAAACTCTATGACGTGACGCGTGTGACTTTGTAAGCTAAACATAATAAAAGTGCAAGATCCTCGTTCTCTTTCAGCGAAAATTCATACGTAATCTTTGTCCTGTTCCTGGACGGTTTCCAAGCGCTGATATACATTGGGATAACGCTACTGAGTTTTAATTATGAAATCCTTATATTAGATCTTGGAAACCTATGTTTTTCGTTGATAAGACGAGGAACCCCCGTCATTAAGATTCCATTAACTGTTTTCGAATTCCTGGCATTCTCGGCGTTTCTAATATTTCGTATGGATACATTAAATGCACCGCGTATGGATAATAATTTCTTTAAAACACTCTCCTGTTGGATAATTTCAAATTTGACGAATTCTCCTCGTTATACTTAATATATTAGACAGTTATAAGACAAACGGTATGAAAATTAAATATTAGAATTTATTCGTACTACGTAGATCAAAGCATTACTCAAGCTGTGCTTTAGGCATCTACTTCAAGTACTGTGAGCACTGTAAACGGTCGTGTCTCCTTTTTCGATAATGAATCCGACAGAGATACAAGATTTTTTGTAGGACTTCCAGTGCATCGTGATGCGCAGCCAGGGAATATTCTGGAAAAATTTCAAAGAAATTATTAAGAAAAATAAACAGCAAGCCTTCAAGATATATCTGTGGAATCGGGAAAGGACAGCAGAAGGTGCAGAGAGCGAGAGACAGGAAAGAATAGGAAAACAGAGAGAACCCAGTCCTAGGAAAGGTAATGGGGAAACTAAAGCCGTCCGTCCCCTTGTGCCAGAATTCAAAGTAAATACCGTTAGAGCGTTTAACTTGGTCCGTGGCGTGTCGGGCAAACAAGATTATATGCTCTAGACTATGGATTTGCAAACAGTTAGCGAGTAAGTGACGCCCTGTGTAAATAAGAGAAGAAATATGTACGTGCGTTATGCCGTAGCGGGAGAATTCGAAGCACATTTATTTTATCTTCTCAGCTTTTCTAGCAGACACTGGCGCGGTCTTTCTTTTTTTCTTATATTTTCTCCGTCTCTTTTTTGATTATCAATCCTTCTCTATCGAATTATACACTAGCTGAACCAGAAGAGTGCCGACCACACGCGCGGACCATCGCGTCGAGTAACTGACTGACGTAGTATTAATTTCAGACAACAGTCGTCTGCTAATCGTAATTTAATTCGAGGCTTCATACTGATTGCGGCATTGTTAAGTATTCCTAAAAATATATTAACAAGGGTAAAAACATTTTAGTACGAGATTAGCGAGAGTTCTCCGTTGCATTAGTCTTGTTTCTTATTTACCTTTGCAAAATTTACTAATCTAATCATAATGACGTATGTCTCTAAATAAAAGTCACGATGATGTAGGATGCTTCTCTGATTTATTAATTGTTTGTATTAAAAAAAAATTTTGAATAGCTCCTCAAGGTCGGCTGAATGCCATAACAACATAATAAATATATGCTCAATCAATTCCCTCGGTGTATATTTCCGTCCGCCCGTCTGTGTAACAGAAATATTAGCTTTCGCGGTATCGAACAATTCTACGAAATTAGCGTCGTTTTGAGGTTATGTGGAAAGTTTTAGTTTCAACGCGAATGCCCTGAGCTCCGTATAATTCGTCGAGTCGAAATGGCATACTGCGAGTAACCGTTTAATATTTGAGAGGCATCATAAGTTGTGATAAATATCTCAAACGCAAAACGTCCGTCAAAAAATGTCGGCAGGAAAAAATTCAAGATTTATCAACAGAATTGATATCGCTACGATGCCGAGGATGAATGGATTTCAATGCAGCAAAACATTCGACGCGTCACAATCGTTCGGTAAGAGTGACTCTCGTACAAGTTCACTGTCTGCTTCCATCGCGCGCACGAGAAACGCACGTGAATGTCACGCAAGAAGTACATGAAAATGCTGGTATGTTATATTTTTAAACTTTTAGCAAAAAACAGGTGTCCTACGTACGATGCAGCAAGTCTATAGGTATCTATGATCCACCAGAGGTTCATCTCCTGCGCAGATTAGAGACAAGACGAATTTTTCCATGATGGCCGCCTAGGACAGACGTATCTTTAACAAACTCGACAAGACCATTGAATTCTGTTATAATCTTCTGGACGGATTGTCTGTGACCCTTTCTCGTGTCTTCCGATGCATAAGAGAGATTTTTCTTACTTGTTTTTAGCTCCATTGGTAATAAGATCTGCCTCCATTAGAGTCTCAGGGTGGATACACAGAGGATATAACTAAAACTATAAGCCGCGGATGGTTAATCTCCTAGTAGCAAATAACGCGGTACCAATGTTCTTGAGTCAATAGGCGGTTATGTACAATATGGCTATGAAATGGATAGCGATCACTTTTCACTGCACGAAGTCAGTCGGGGCCCTTCGTTTCATAGGTGAGAATATCGTAGCGATTTAATGGGTGCGCGTGGGAAACTCATAAGGCTGAAACGATCGTTTGGTAGGTTAATTGGGAAGGAAGTGCGTATTGAAAAAAGAACGTTAAACAATCGGGTTCAGAAATTGATGTATATATATACATATATATATATATATACGCACTACATATTTATAGTTCAAGAATGGATTAGATTAGACTTGTTGTCTCTGAAAGAAATAATGAGAATTCGATTCTGCGTAGTAAAGAACCTTAGAGCGACAGTACGGAGGGACTCTGGGAGAAATCCTGTACTTGTAGTCTACCTGCAATGTGGAAGATCCAGGTAGAAAAGTGAGAGGAGAATGAAAGAAAAGATAGATAGACGAGTAGCATAATATAAATCACGGAAGAATAGATCGTAGAAAAACGAAGTCGTAATGGTAACCGGGCGGGTCCAGTGGTGCCCCCTGGGCGGCGCGATCTCGCACTAAGCTCTCGAAATCATGTGTTCCCTCAGTATGTTGCGGCCTCTGGCAACGGGTGGTTGTGTGCTTCGTAAAAGTATCCCTTGAGTTTTCTCACCGTGGGAGCGGAGAGTGTCCAATGGTACACACCGGATAATCGTCGTGCGGTTAAGCGAGCGTCGTGTATCCCGTTGGTAGAACGCAAAGAGAAATCGTACGTACAGTGCGGAAAGGCCTCCGTGCGCGTACAAGTGCGTCGCGCGAAAGAGATCAAACAAGGCGTCGCGTACCTTCCGCGTTTTCGTTGCATTCACGATTACTTCTTGTTCTGTGCGACAAAAAAAGAGAGCGAGAGAGATCGACCGAGACTAAGAGAAGATACGATTAAACAGCAAGAGGGGAAGTGATACACGGTAGTAGGAGAAAGGGAAGGCGCAAGAGAGACAGGGAGGAAGAGAAGCTACGCGGAAGGAGAGCAGAAGTAGAAGATTGAGGAGAGGGACGGAGAGAGAGAGCGAGAGTGAGAAAGAGACGGGACTGGGCAAAGAGCGGAAGATCCTGAAGAGAAAACGAAAGAGGAATAATAAACATATAAATAAAAAAAGGAGTGTAGTTTGTGCCTAAGACGGTGGCTTCGTTACGAGAATGAGATAACATGCGCTCATTGGATTACCATGCTGGATACAGCCGCGTGTAACAGGTAATGCTAAGGAAACGTCTAATGCTAACGTATATAAAGAATATCGAGACCAGGTGGTAGTTAAGTTGTCTCTTTGAAGAGAAGGAATCCGGAACTAGATAGATCCTTTTGTTTCTCGTTGGTTTACGTTAAGCTCATCGACTTTGATAAGGCGGTAAACAAAGCCGTCGAGGGTTTGAAAGTTCGCGATCATGCGCGTAGTGGAGGCGCGTCCGTCGCTCGTGCCTTCCCTGTCGCCGGGAACATCCTCTGGTGGTTCATCTGTCCTTTCTCTTCAATCTCCATTTCATTAATTTCTTATACATTTTTAATACTCAGAAAACCACTCGTTGGGCCTTTTTTAAAAATTTGTATACCATGGACGATACTATGTTGTTGAGTTGAGACGAAGGCGTCGTAGTGCTTCAGGATGCGCTTATATCCCTTAATAAAAAGGAAATGACGTTACGTGATAGGATTACTGATAAATAGGGTTATTAAGAAGATATTATGATAACAGGAAGACTACGTATGCTTGTTATTTTCTATGAAAACTACCACGGCTACTGCGCACCATGGAAGGTTAGAAAAACAAGTATGACCACAGCAATGAGACGCTTAGAAATATTGAGAATAGTGAAAACTCCGGCGCGAATAAGGTCTCAGCGTTTTACTTTGTACTTTTGTGCTATGCGAATAAATCATACAGTCGTAGATTGACAAGAAAACAACATTCGGAAGTCCATGTGGCGAATGGATATTTTTTTTTTCTTTACTTTTTATTTCGAGCTAGACGCACGCGAAAGGTTAAATAAATTCTAGTTATATTTCTGGAGGCTGATTGGCCTCTCACGATTCTGTGTGATTTTCCCCGTTACGCCACACATGGCGCCAATGAATTCCGATGGATAGAGCCACCAAGAGTAAATATATACAAATTTATGTATCGTTCGATTCCATAATTTTCGTATTTATATCCATGAAATATAGTCAATCGAATGTGTTCCCTGTTGTGTTGATTTCACGCGTATTCGTTAATAGATTTGATTACTGTTCATGCGAAACTCAACAAGTCCCCAACACAGGACGTTACTTAATTAGCATTTTCAATGTCGTAAAAAAGTGAAACGAGATTCTACCGTATCTTAAATGAATTACCTAGAGGATAATTTTACAGAGAGAGAGAGAGAGAGAGAGAGAGAGAGAGAGAGACGATCGCTAGTACACGTATGTACATACGTATGGCTTTCTTGTATATAAGTTCGTAGGACAAATTCAAGAATTCGTGTAATTAAATAATTACTATTGTATATAACAGATATAACTAGAATCGTGCGTTCGTTTAAGCCAAACGAATCGAGAAACAGGTGTTCACCAGTTTTCAAGGACCCCGTGCTATTTTCAATTTTAGTTACCTAGGTTACATAGCGATCTTCATACCTCCCGGTTGACGTGGACATCGTGGTCACGGCAAATGAAGTGAGAAGAAATTTACGTGTGCAATTATTATTGTCGGGATACCGGCCAGAACAGAATGCTCTGAGTAGATTTCTGGCGGGAATAGAGCGACACTGGTTGAGTAACGAGGAGCAAGTAGAGACTGGCGACTTTTAAGTACGTATTAAGTAGCGTATAAAATGTGGTACTCGGTATATACAGTGCCGGACTCGATCGTCAGTTATCCTAACAAATACATAGTATAGAAAAAGACGTTAAGCCTAGTCCCAATGAATTTTTCAGGCGTTTAACAATTAGTCCGTGGAGTGTACCGCATGGAAAAGTACAGTACGAAGAAAAGAAGTAGCGAGAAATACGACGAGGACAGTCGGGACACAATTTATGTACGACACGATGGACGCTCGAGAGAAGCCAGAGATAACGGAGGACTTTGGGTCGTGCGCGAAACAATGCAATAGGAGTGCGTGGGGCTTGCGAGTAGGCGCCACGGTTATAAAAATAGCTTTAAAATATTACAGCACCCAAGAATTGAACCTTGCGGTGTTTTAGGTGGCATCGACAAGTCCAAGTGATCATTGTGTCTCTCTGGAGGTTCGACAGGCCGGTTAGGGCTCCTGCTATCCTCACTCGTATACGCCTGTATGCATCGATGCACGGGTGAATGCATACTGAATCTACACAGTCGCGCATGCGCACGACAGTTCTAACCGCTATAACGTATACGGATGCTGTGCAGCCGCTGCCAGCATGTCTGCCGGTGCTGCTCTATGCTATTTCATGTTATACCATGGCTAAGGCACTGTACTATACAGTATTGTAGTGTATTCTGCTCCGTGCTGTGCTACGTCGTGCTGTCCTGTGCTTGGGCATGCACACGAGATCGGCCAGAGGCGCGAACTGTACCGAGGATTCCCGAGTATACACGAACCCGATCGACTCGGCCGAGAAGTAGCCGGCCGACTGGCCACACACAAACGACTCGAAGTAAACCAAACCTACCGGTCCTACTGGGCTGCCTGATCTGCCTGTCTGCCTGCCTGCTTGACTGTCTTCTTATGCTGGTTTATATATATATATATATGTATATGTACCATCGTTGCTTCCACAAACTCTATTCACAGTCTACTTCTTAGATGTATCCACTAAGAATATCCAGCTATCCTACCTGGAGTAAGTGGAATCTATCCTATAACGATACCTTCGATCCCAGACGATTCAGCCGATTCTATCGCTGCGCTCCTCGTGCCTGCCGGCTACCGGCTTATTTATAGAACACCGGAGTAACGTTATACACGGAGTGGGAGCCACGCGAAAGAAAAGCGGCTGACTCTACGACCACGTGTTATAATGCTCACCGTCTCGACCCGACACGGATTAGCAAACGTAACGTTGTTGGTAACTCTTGTGATTGCGGTTTTTTTTTTAATGCTAAAATCAGTTTCTGGTCTTATTAATTTTTCTAACCTTTCAAGTAACTTACTCTTTCTTCGTATTGTTTCCCAGAGGTAACCCATGTCATAGGCAATTATTTACCTAATTGCACTCCTAACCAATCTCTCTTTGTGTAATCTTGTTATTTCTCATAGTGATCGATATTAGTTATATCTGTTTACATGCTCTGGCGGATGACAAGGATCTATTTCAGTCGATGAATCGTAACGTCACGCATTAATCAACGTTTGAGAGTCACTTGTCAGGCATTAACCTGCGATTATCGTACCAGTATCGATCCGTCATAGCCAAATGAATTCTGTAATCTGGCGCTGATAAACTAAAACATTAATGACCTTATCAGTAGCACATCACAGGGAAGTCACTCGGTCGGCCCTAAAATATCCATTAGGGATTTTGAAAAATGCCCACGGCCAAGTCTTTCTTTCTAAACGACGTTACTCAGTATCCCATTTGTATACTCGGCTAGATTTCGAAATTTTTTATTACAATTCTAATGTTCAGTCTCACGCCTTTTTGGTATACTATATACTATATGTCCCAACGTAACACCCACGTATGTATCTCTTGTGGCTTAAGCTATTGAGTGGCAGAAATGTGTCCAAACTTTTTCTACGACTTGTTTACGAGCATATTGCTCATCGAAATAGGATCTGAAACTCATTCTTTGAATAGCTTTCATTAAGTGGGAATCATCAGTAGAAATAAGTTCTGTCAGTCTCAAACAAGAAAATGGGTAACGAACTAAATCCTTGCGTAGACACGATACTGCGATGTTTGATTAAATTTTTTAGATTGTTTTTTTTAATAATTGATAATTTTTTGATTTTCAGGTGGCTGTTTGACGTTCAGGCCGAAACGGAGAAGAGTCCTCTCTGGCGTCATAATGCTTGCGAAATAGCAAACGACCATCGACGATCTTCCTGCTGAGGACAGCTTGCCATGTTGTTTAGGTGGGTTTTAAGCAACGGCGTCCTCAGGATAAATTTTCACCTCGGTTCCATTGCAAGTGAGCCTTTATCGTTTCGCTACTACTTTAAGCTCTTATCCAAGTATTTGGTGGCGAAGAAATGAGCGTTATCTCGGTATACTTCCGTCATAAAGTCACGAATTTGTTATACGGATTTTTCTTTCATTTTCTCACACGTAGCCACACTCGTTGTATCTCTGTCGTTTTCGCAATTTTATGTAAATATTCACGGGGACCAGCCCAATATGGATGTTTCTAACATTTTTTTCCTTCCTGTTCGCATTCAACCGCCAAAAATCCGATCGACCTAAAATATGCTAATCTAAATATACACGTAGAAGGCTGATAACAATTCCCATTCATTTACTCGGCTCTAACTCGATTCCAACGGCTCGTCCCAGATCTTACTTATAAGCGGGCAGTCTCGGGCTATGGTTTTACTACAATATTTGAAAATAACTTTTAAGACTAGCTTCTGGGTTTTATTCGTTTGCATTCAGGCACACCCGAATCCAATATCCTTTTATCGAATGTGACCTTTGCCAATAGCTGGAGTATCTTGCATCCGTTTATAAAATCTACACCAGGCACCTTCTGTGGCTGTCAAAAATTGTTCTGGTCCTGGTTTTCATCCTAGTTCTAGTTTTTATTAATTTTTTAAGAACAAAATGATTTATCACTGGCACTAGGTATTGCGGTCCTGGGAATGAATCGGATGAATTTCATAAGTTAACTGGCTTGTACAAGGAATTAGATAAAAGGTGAATTTCTTCGCGGAGTTTATCCTCCCAGTTATCCAGGGGCTAATCAACGAGTTTAGATAAGTCACAGGAGAGCGTCTCTAAGTGTATTAAGTGCCAGATGAAAAAAAATTCCCCCCCCCCCCCCCCCATATACTATCACGTATCATGAGCAAGGATTCAATCCACGCATGTCTTTTTATTAAGACCGTTGAATTCTCTATTACTTTTTGTCTACTCGCTCGTTACTAATTACAGTGACTTGGCAGCAAGTTCCACCCGTACCATTATTAAACCACCAATTGGCCACTGACTGCTTAATTTGGTGAATGGTCGTGCGGTCGCTCTACAAAACTCACGGAATATTCCAACGACTCAGAATTCCAGTACATTGACGGCAACCGATAGATTCGTAGTGTACAGTAACAAAATTTTTTTTTCATATTCTTCAAAAATACACAAAACTCCTACTACTCTTTTTTTTGCCACTTTCAATGTAGCGTATTATCAAGTCAAAGTCAATTCGTAAGCGAAATTTTATTCCCAGTTGACCATAGTGTTAATCTTAACAGGACGTTGAGGTGGTTTTAAACGAAACCGTATCTCGCCTCTAGCGTAAATGGCGAGCGTGTGATACGCGAATGCCAGGCGTAACCGCGGAGTATTTTTTATTGTTGCGGTTACAGTGTACGTCTATCTACTTCTCTCGGATAGTCCTAATTTTTCTTCTCTCTCTCTCTCCCTCTCTCTCTCCTTCTCACGGAGTGGATAACAGATTTGGTTCGGGCGACATACACAGGAGAGAGTAAGCGAGATGTGAGTTATGAATGTTTATCTAAATGATATGCACCGCGAGTGTTGACCCTGGATTGCGTAAACGTTCAGCTACTGGCAGCCGTTTATATACTTCTACCTCCTCACTGGTACCGCGTATCTTCGTCTATTACTATTCCCATATACTATTAATACATTGTACTCGTCACCGAGCAATCGGACTTTCGAGTACGGCAAGATGCTATTAATTTTTCCTAATTACCACGACATTCACGCTCGCTTGGGTAGGGATCGTAATCACGTGCATTTAATTGCGATTTTGTTTAATTCAATAGGCATAAGAAGCCAGTGACTTCTTACACGGTACTGGAGTAAACCTTGTAGAATATGACGGACTGTTAGACGGCTATACTTTATCTCTATGTAATTTTGCGACTCTTCGTGTGAAATTAATCATGATAATGGGAAGTATTAACGTTGAACCTAATGGCGAGGCAGTCTGCGTGTAACGTTAACGACAAGGCTTTAAATCCCTCGTCTGTATATTAAACGAAGTAGTTCTCGGAGGGTGTAGAAAAACAAGGGGATGGCACCAGTTGTGTGTACGTAGCTTGTTAATCATCCCTGCGACTAAATTAACGGGATCGAGCAGAGAAACTAATGCGTTTCTCGATCCCGGCGAATTGGACTAATGACATCCGTGAGTTATACTTTCTTTCTGATCATAATTCGCGTGCGGATGCCCCGGGGGATGATGGGGTTGAATATTTTCAGTGCACGCGGACGTCCTTGGACGAGTCCCGCGGTATTAGCTTTCGCAATCTACTCTTTGCTCGGTGACTTTAGGTGCAGCGGATTTCAGTTTCTAACCTCAAAGGAACGAATAGACCAGGAAGTGTGTTGGGAGCCCGTCATGAAACGTCATCGATGATGGCTAGTGAGTAATCGAACGGATGGTTGCCGATGACGAATCGTCACTCTGTGTGACGTAACTCTGTGATGGATGACTATTGTTGTAACTGAAATAGACGAAGAGACCAGTGGCGCCACTGTGCGGCTTTTCTGGGCAACGTTAAGGGACTCCCCGTACTGTACGCGCTGGATATGCATATATGTACTTTGTAATTAAATTGAGCAGACAGAGGCGCTTATTTGCTCGATGTCTTTCTGCGTGTAGATCCAGGTGAATTGGTATGACGACGAATACGACGTCTGATAAGCGTACGCGCAAGCATTTAATATATTGTATAATTGTGTCGGATTATTGAAAGACATGCAATACAGGCTGTTAACCAATGTCACGAGCATCGTTTGATAAGAGGATCGAATCGGTGTTATTTATAAATCAATTGAACTATACGCGCTCTAGATATAATATGGGGTTAGACTCAAGAGACACTTTCGACAGAGTGTACTGATCGTTAATGCGATATAGCCTATCGAGGACTCGGGTCAGGTTGAAATAGGAGGATATTTTTATTATGGGTCTGGGTGGCAATACTGTGATATATATAATGCGTTTTGCGATGATATTCCTTTGCATATCGATGATGATTGTCAAGATTAATTTGAATGATGACTTTGATTACAGGTGAAGCAGGAGGGAGGCGCTGACCGGTGGGGGCGGCGGCCATGCGCCCCGGCCCGCCAGATTCGAGCCGACGCAGGCCTCCCCGTCGCCAGCCCCCGGCCCAGCTGCTGCTCCTCTTACTACCCGGCCTGCAGGCGATCCTCTTCCTCCTGATTCTGGCCACAGTCGTCGGGCCCCCTCTCACCGTCGCTGATTCATCCTCATTGCCTGGGACCCTCGGGGGTCCACCTCACAAGTCCCAAAATCTCACCATTGGCTACCTCACTGCTCTCAAGGGTGGTCTCAAGGATCGGCAGGGACTCGCTATCTCTGGAGCACTCTCCATGGCACTGGACGAGGTGATCTTCTTAGGCTTATGGATACTTTTAAGAGGACGAGAGTCCGATCGCCTTTGTATTATATGGGTCTTGGCTTTGGCGACTAATAGATCTTGGGCCTGTACTGTTGTTGTTCCGTTTCTACACTATGGATTATCGTTGCTTTCGCGTTGTCGGCAGTGCCCGGTGGACGTATCTAAGGGTGTTACGTAAATGTAGCTGTGGAAACACACGGTTCTTTTGTGCATTAACGGCGTATGACTAATCCTCTCTAATGATCTTATAATGCGTGCGGGATCATCTTCTCGTTTCCTTCCTGAAACAGTTGCCAAAGTCGGACACGCCAAGGTAACATGTAGCACACATAAATATAGTACGACGTGTAATTCTGTAAACGGCGTCATTAATTTTCATAATGATCCTCTATGATCTTTCTCGCGGCGAATTTGGCTTGCCGTAAATTCCAGCGTGTGTAATAACGCCAGAGATTTCTCTGCTCTCTCGAGTGCTCTAGAACGACAGGTAACCCTGTACGACGTTACCGATATCAATATCGGTAAGCCGCTGTATGCCATTGCCTGGCTGCATTCTTAATGCAAATTACTCGATGCAAATGCTACTCCCAGCGCAACGCCTGACCGTTTTAGAAATTTACTCGGATCGAGCCATGGCTCCTTGATACTATCAGGCGCGCTCAGCAACCCCAATTTAACTCTGTAGTTAGCCTTCAACACTTGTTTCCTTTAAATAATTCCAGGCTCCTCTTATCTTTCAGATAAACAGCGACCCGAATATATTACCAAATGTGAGGCTGGTGATGCGTTGGAGCGATACCCGGGGTGAGACCGTGGAGGCAACCAGGGCGATGATCGACATGATCTGCGACGGGGTAGCAGCCTTCTTCGGGCCAGAAGGTTCTTGTTACGTGGAGGCTATAGTAGCCCAGTCTCGGAACATACCCATGATCAGCTACGTGAGTACATGCTAATCCGTTCAGTCAGGAACGCCCTTAACTCTCCACGTAGACCAACGTCTAACACCCTTAATCCCCGATGGCAGCAACAAGCTCGGCTATCTTGGCTCACGTTCCGCGCCATGAGAAAATCCAACGACGGACCAGGAAGGCTGTGGTCGTCGTCGTCGCGACGCCAACTGGAAATACTGGGAGAGAGGGACGACGGATCCGATATTATTTTATCGGCGACGCATTTGCATGAAAACTGCTGATTCCCCTGACCTTCGCGGTCTATTTATAGCCGAGCCTGTTGATGCCCCACGCAGTCGGCCGGACGCTTACCTGGTCCGGCTTGGCTGGCCCAGTACCCGACGTTCGCCAACTCCTATCACTATATATCCTATCCTTAGTCTTCTTATGTTTGATCTCGATCACTTGGATCACCGATTCGTACCGGCTGTCGATATCGTTTTATTTGAGATATTCACTATCACAACAGATATCAGTCTTCTCTTCCATACTTCGATCTCCACCTGACACGTGATTTTCATCGGACACCCAGTGGACCAGTCTCTTGTGTATCATCTCGATGACAAGGTTACTCCTACCATTTTTTTCACATCCTCTACTTTGGTTTTCACTTTCAAGCTCTTCGACCCACGTCAAAACCTTAATATGTATCAATGGACTCGGATCCTATTCCCAACCCAGTGAATGCACACTCCGGTCTCTATTGCTCCATTGTTACGGTTGATAGTTGCGTGCCCGTCCGGTTGTGTCCTCTCGTGAGTATATATTGTGCTCGACGTGCCTCTATATATCCTGACGGGCCGTTGAACACGTATTTCTCTTGTTTCCATTGGAGCCTCTCGGACGGCGAGCTTCGTTGTATCAGAGGGCGCTTCAGAGCTTTATTACTTTTCACCACGTAGACTGCGCTCGGGCAATTGATTAACTTTTTAACCGTTCGTCTGCGTAGGGCCAACGGGTGCAGAGCGTCAGTGCAAGTTTTATGAAAATTTCTTAAAAAGAAAAAAAGAAAGAAACTACTATGCCTAACACGGTGAATACTTAATTATATCGTTTCATCTTGTTTCTCGTCGTCTCTTCAAATCCTCCCTGCATTCTTACGTCAGTGTCATAAGGACGGCGAACGTTTCGCTCTCCTTTGGGGCGAAACTCAGTCAATTAAACCTTAATTGGTATTATGCCCGACGCAAGTGACCGGACTACGCGTACTCAACGAGTTCAAACGAAACGCGTAACTCTGAAATTATTTCTACGCCTTTCCCGACGTCATTTAACTTCCAGAATTCACTGCGACGCCTCTTCTCGACTTGACAATACCATGTCACGCGAAAACCTCGATCCGGCTTGCCGAGTATAGAGATTCAGCTAAGCCACATTCGACTGATGTCCAATTTCGTTGGACTCTACTTATCCGTAGTACCGTTAACGCGTATGACGCCTCGTCACAGAATTATTTTACGATAATCATCAATTCGTATAATCCATTTGGACGTTGAATGAAAATCGGCGCTCTGGTTTCCGGTCGTTATCATCGCCACGACCACTCTAGAAGCGACGTTCACGCACTTCAAACACTTTTAAAGCTGCTTCGGCGACGTCTGGGCGCGCTTACAAAACCGGCGGCAGGTCTTTCGCCCCGCATTTACTTCTCGGAATTGTGTTGCCGGCGGTTCCTTGCTCCGCGCCCCACATTTTCAATTCTCGTTATTTCGTATGTATTTTATTCAATTGGCGTTATCGTCGTCGTTGGCGGTAAGACGTAAACGGCAGAGGGGGAGGCACAGAGGCAGTCGAAGAAATGAAAAAAATCGTTTGGCCATCAGGTCGCGATGACGCAAGACCATGAGGCAACTGAGAGGAACAAGGCCGTATTTTATGACGTTCCGTTCACAACTAGCGACACCCCTATGAAATTTATTGAACAATTTTTTTTTCTTCAGAAAACAACGTCTTACCCGACTCCATCGACGTCGAGTCTTTCGAATACCTATTTTACATCTAATAGCTAGCTGGTTCTCAATCGTACCTGTCCAGGAACTTCAATTCGGGAGCAGGAGGGAGGGAGGGGGGGGGGGGTATCGTCTTCCCGTAACGCGCAATGACGATCTTCGCTGCTTTGATTTACATTTGAACAAACATTTCCTGCGATCTCAGTCTCTCGCAGCACCGTTATCTTTCCGTCGATTTCGAGTCGTACGAAGTCAGTCGTCTCGCGTCATTATTTAAGCATTCAAGGATACGACTGTGCTGTAGTACAGCTTACTAACTCGCTGTGTTTATCGCGGCTATATTTAGACGGCTATTGCTTGCCAACCCGACGGACGGACGAAAAGCTGGTTCGCACCACGCGACACAAACGCACGACTGCCTTCTCCCTTTTCTCTTCTTCTTCTCCTCTTTCACCTCGGCACCATCCTTACTTCGCCTTTTGCTCTTGTTTATTCTCTGCCCCCCCCCTCCCTTCTTTGTCTCCCTTGCACTGGTTTTTTTTTCGTTCTTTTTCATATACCCTTTATTTTTTACCTCCCCTCCTTACTCTCTTCGATATTTCAGCCATTCTCACTACGCGAGTGTCGCACTCCGCTACTGTCTGCGGGTTAACGTTTTCTTTCGTCTTTCTCCCCTCTGTTATCTTGTGCCTCGTACGTAATTCCTTTTTTCTTCTCTTTCATTCGTACCCCGAAGGGTTTTGCCTGAGCTAGAAAAATCGATTCAAGCTACCGATCGCACAATGCTGCTCCTCGGCATCTGTTCCAATATTTGCCGCGGGGTCTTGTGTATATATATCTATACGCGCATTGACAATACACGATATGTATATACATGAACGCAGGGCCGTACCCTCCACGGTCGCCCCGTCGACCCCTCGATCCAATGTATTTTCGGACATTCCACTCTGGCCTATTTATAAATCGCTCCTGGATTATTTTAGGCCCCGACCGGCTCCTCTGAACCGTACGCCGACGCGATGCACTTGTCCTATTTACATCGTGGCTTCGCTTTCCCCTTTCGAATACACAAAATAGCACGACCCCACGTGGCCACCTGTTTCACTCGTGAATTTTCACGGGATAAACGATACACCCCCCCCCCCCCCCGGTACATTTGTCAGATCATTCCCATATCCATATGCAGCCCAACTGTCATCTCTCTGTAAAATGAGTAAATGTAACAAAAGAGCCTTCATAGACGGTGTAAAATATTTTTCGAACCCTCTCAAAAGTAAGCTTCGATCATTGGTATATCTTTAACACTATAATTATACATTTATATAGGGTCCACAGCCCACGAGGTTTATTTTACACAGGATACCGTCTGCTTTAACCACTTTTCACGCTCATCTCTCTATAATGGTACGCTTTAAAACAATGAAGGCCTTCTTCTTCTCCTCGTTACTGCTTCTGTATAGAAGAGTGTCGCCATCGTAAATTCCTTCGGTTTCTTACCGAGCCACCAGCTCCCCTTCATTGTCTCTGTGTACACTGGGCATTTTGCTCCGGGTTGAAACCACCTGTTGAGACCCATCGAATCTTTCAGGGCGTATTCCCATTCCGCGTTTTACCATTCAAGGGGATACGTAGGAGCACGCGCGACTATCGCTATTTGTCTGCCGTGCTATAAATAGACTCTGTTGATTTATGAATAAATGAAAGCGTGCGTACGTGTTGGGAAGTTGCTCTCGGGATACTCGCCAGAGAGCGTATACCAGAGAATCCCCACCGTCCACCATTGTTCCCATACATGCCATGTTTACCCAGTACCAATAATGTCGATGCTCCTTGTTAATAATACTTATTTTACGTTTCGGTCGCTCCTGGGACCGCCAGATACGTCGACGTTCTTCCCCGTCGGTAATGCAGGGAACCAGTCCTGAACAATGCCGGTTGCACAACGACTTCTCCTCTCAAGGTGGTCTCGTCTAAATATAGCAAACCGGGACCGAGAATAACGGCCGACAATGACCAGAACAGGACTAAATGGGTCAATGCAGGATATTACCCAGGTCTCAATTTTATGACAGACGTCTTCCTCGAGGCATGGACTCTTAAAGTCCCTAATCCAGCTATGTTCTTCAGAAGTAGTCATAGTTACGTCGTACTCGACTGTTTCTTTCACATGGTCTTTATTGGTTTGCCTATTGCGGCACGCTTGGTCTTCTTCTGTGTCTGGCCAGTTGAGAGCCGTTGGTTAAAGAAGATCCGACCCCCACCCCCACCCCCCTCTCCCAGTTGTCACATTTAATTTATATGTTAATGAGCGCATGTCACATTCCAGCAGCTCTCAGGGTGAGAGTCTCTACGTTCTCCAGGTTATATTTAACCGGCGCGATTTATTCCCCTCTTCCTTCCATCCACCACTTGTCCCACCTATCCCACCCTTCTCTGCATCTCTTAACGTTCGTCTCTCTCTTTCTCTCTGTATTCATGGTGCGAACGACCGTAACGCTTGAATTTTCATTATCGCAGAAATGCTCGGACTACAAGGCTTCCAAGGTGAGCACCTTCGCACGCACAGAACCACCCGACACCCAGGTCACCAAGTCTGTCATCGCTCTTCTTCTTCACTATGGATGGAACAAGTTCACCATCATCACCGAGAGCGCCTGGTCCACCGTTGCTCGCTCGCTTGAGGATCAGGCTGGCAAACATAATCTTACGGTTAATCATTACAAGACCATTGAGGATCGTCACACTTGCTGCGAGGACAACCTGCCCTGCTGCCAGGGCAGCGTATGGTTTCAGCTTATACAGGAGACCAAAAATATGACACGGAGTCAGTGCAGTTTTTTTTCTCATTCAGCGCTAACTACCTTTTGTAGATGCATGATGATCGTAATTCTGCATGACATTTGTTATTGGGTTCAGTTTGTTCTCAGACTTTTGTTCACTGTGTGGAAAATTTTTTTTGTTGTATTTGAACACTATGCGTTTATTACAACTTTGCTGTGATTGTGCAGAGGCGTTGCTTGGGGATGGTGGTATTTAATTTGAATTTTTATTTTTAGTTTATATTTTCCTGGGTACTGCCATGTCTCTCATCGATATGATGAACTCCATGCAGAATCAGAGGCTACTGGATAATGGGGAGTACATGGTGATTCATGTTGATATGATGACCTACTCGCCACGCGAGGCACAGAAGTACTTATGGAGTCAGTATGCTGCAGATATTTTTTTTAGGATAGATTCTATTTACTTTTTGAGGAGCAGTTGATAATTGATTTTTCTTTTATCTTTTTTTATAAGAACCGGAGCACTTCTATCATTTGAAGAACTGTCTCGAGCCCAAAGATTTTCTTAAGAGGGCTCGCTCTCTCATGGTCGTCGTATCCACGCCACCAACACAGAACTACGAGGAGTTCACGAAGAAGGTTCGCGAATACAGCAGCAGGGAACCTTTCAATTTCATAATACCCGAGTTACTGAGAAAGTATGAAAAGGTACGCTAGGTCCATGGATTTGTTATTTTATATTGAAAATAAGTATTTGCAACTGTCTGATTTTATTTCAGTACGTCTCCATTCACGCTGCGTATCTGTACGACTCGGTGAAGCTGTACGCGCGCGCCCTGGATCAGCTTCTACGGGATCAGCCTGATCATAGCTTAGAGGAAATTGCCAGCAACGGCTCGCAGATCATAGACACGATAATAAAGAATCATACCTATCAAAGTGTCAGCGGCGCCACCATTAAGCTGGACAAATTTGGCGACTCCGAGGGGAACTTTTCGGTTCTTGCCTTGAAGAAGGAATCATTCCGTATGGAAAACTTCTCCTGCGACTATCAGATGAAGCCCGTGGGACAGTTCCAGCAGGGTGAAACTCTAGTGAGTGAGTTGTTTACGACATTCGCGCGATAACGATCACCAGGCTGGACCGGTGTCGATTCTCCACTGGGAGAGAGTGAACTTTCCGTTGACCAAACTTGACACGCAGGTGTATAGACCATCGGAGGCCATGGATTGGCCGGGCAAGAACAAACCGGAAGCTGAGCCCGGATGCGGTTTTCTCAACGAACACTGCCCCAAGGATGACACACATCTTCGCAGTATCGTGGCCGCTGGCATCCTGGCCGTTCTCCTCTTCTGCGCTGCCGTCATTACCATGAGTATCTACAGGAGATGGAAAATTGAACAGGAAATTGAGGGTCTTTTATGGAAAATAGATCCAACCCAGATTCACGGATATCCCCATCTCGACAATAAAATGTCGTCGCCTAGTAAGGTGAGAGTAGTTGAATCACAACGAAAATTCTTTACTTCATTTCATTTATTCTAAAGTGAATACAAAAGAGTTCTAATTGCGTCATGCATATTTTACTACACTGATATATCGGTACTATGACTAACTTATTTTTAAACATTCAACAGAACAAACACACATTACACAGTACGTGTGCTTCTTATGTACAACGTGTTCAGAAGTATTAATATCCCTGTTCAATATTCACGCAGAGTGTATTATGTAACATTGGCAAACGTTTATTCGATTTCCAGTTAAGTTTAGTTAGCGCAATGTCCTACGAGTCGAGGTGCGGAGGTCAAGTGTTCGCCCAGACCGGCCACTACCACGGTGTCGTGGTCAGGATAAAGGAGCTGAAGTTCTCGAAAAAGAAGGACATCTCGCGAGACGTAATGAAGGAAATGCGAATATTGCGGGAGATACGCCATGGAAATCTCAATTCCTTTATTGGGGCTTGCGTCGAGCCCATGAGAATACTGTTAATTACCGATTACTGTGCCAAAGGAAGTCTTTATGTAAGCATTAAGATAATTTCGACGAATTCGAATGAAATATCCGTAATTACTTACCGGTCTATACTTTTCAGGACATCATTGAAAATGAAGATATAAAGTTAGATGATATGTTCATTGCGTCGTTAGTTCATGATCTCATTAAGGTGCGTGCGCTTTATATTGGTAACGTTTAATAGCAATAAACGAATAACTAACTGTTGCCGTAATTACATCTCCATCCTCACAGGGTATGCTGTATATTCACGAGTCATCTGCGCTAGTCTGCCATGGTAATCTAAAGTCTTCCAATTGCGTGGTAACATCGCGTTGGGTTCTACAAGTCTCAGACTTTGGTCTACACGACATGCGGCACTGTGCCGAATCGGATAGTATCGGTGAACATCAGTATTATCGAAGTGTGTTTGTCCTCCACATGTGCACGTCTTTTTATTCTTCATTGCTGTATGTCATTAAAATTCTCTTGTTTCTCCTGGATTAGACTTGTTTTGGAAAGCGCCGGAATTGTTGAGAAATCCAAACGCTCCGATTCGTGGGACACAGGAAGGAGATATTTATTCCTTTGCTATTATTCTTTTTGAAATGATTGGCCGCAAGGGACCCTACGGTGGTGTCAATCTAGAGCCCAAAGGTAAACTTTAATTAAATAAAGGTTATAATGTGTTTATATATATATATATATATATATATATGTCATCGTAAGGAGATACGTATGATCGGAGCAACGAGTCTATTCATTCTAATTGGTTTGACAGAAATCATAGACAGAGTGAAAAGGTTTCCGGAAGACGGCGAGCCGCCATTCAGACCTAACGTCGACATTCTGTCCGAGTCTGAAGCTGATTGTGCGGAGTACATCGTCAGCACCATCACCGACTGCTGGGCAGAGTGTCCAGAGCTCAGGCCGGACTTCAAGATGATACGGACTCGTTTAAAAAAGATGAAAGCCGGTCGGCACCGCAACATAATGGACCAAATGATGGACATGATGGAGAAGTATGCCAACAACCTCGAAGATCTAGTCAGTGAGCGTACGCGCCTTCTTTTCGAGGAGAAGCAGAAGACTGAGGATCTGCTGCACAGAATGTTACCGGAGTAAATATTATAGCGATTGACTTTGTGAACACTATTTAATTTTTATATCCTATTTCATATCATCTTTATACTTTTAGACCCGTGGCCAACTGCCTCACGAATGGCATCGGCGTGGAACCAGAGGCCTTCGACCTGGTGACGATTTACTTTAGCGACATCGTCGGCTTCACGGCCATGTCCGCGGAGAGTACGCCGTTTCAGGTTGTCAATTTTCTCAATGATCTGTATACTCTTTTTGATCGGATCATCAAGGGCTATGACGTCTACAAGGTCGAAACTATTGGAGACGCTTATATGGTGGTAAGTAGTGGGAATGCATATCACAAGTGTAAGCATGCTATGGATAATTAATATGTTCATTTAATCAACAGGTTTCGGGTCTCCCGATAAAGAATGGCAACAGGCATGCCGGGGAAATAGCTTCTATGTCTTTGGAGTTACTGAATGCCGTAAAACATCACACCATTGCTCATCGGCCGAACGAGACATTGAAATTGCGAATAGGAATACATACGGGTAAGAGGCTATAGGCTGATGATCTAGTCATTTGGTCGTTTTATAGAAATTGCACAGATTTATTATTGCTAAAAAGAAAAGCACTGAACAGACGCTTGCGGTGTGCTTTTAGGACCTGTTGTTGCTGGAGTGGTTGGCCTGACTATGCCAAGATACTGTTTGTTTGGTGACACAGTAAATACAGCGTCGCGTATGGAGTCGAACGGGGAACCACTTAGGATTCATATAAGTGGTCAGTGCAAGGAAGCTTTGGACAAGGTAGGAGGCTACATCATCGAGGACCGTGGCCTGGTGCTCATGAAAGGAAAGGGTGAAGTTAAAACGTACTGGTTAACCGGAGCGACAGATAAGGCCATACAAAAAAGAGAAGTGAGTTTTGTCATTTGGAATAATTTTCTTCAATATTTTATATTAACGAGACGTGGTGTTAACGCATGTAAAATGCTTTCAGGTCGACGTGGGCGATTTGCCGCCACTGTTCTGCAGACCTCGACGAAGTCCAAAGCTGAATCCTGACTCGCGTCAAGCTTCTCTGCTGGCGGGTCTAGGTGCAGGAAGCCGAAGACAGTCTAGCGTACCAAGACCATCCGGGGACGATTCGTCTTCACAGTGTGGAGGATCGAGTCCAATACCACGACCAGTCCACGCCAGAAAGCTGGAAAGATCACCACTCTACCTAACGGACAGCGTGTCCAAGACAACCCTGGAAAACATGACGGTACGCGAAGCAGAACTGGAGTCTCGGGTAGCAAACGTGAAGCTCGTCCTGGACGATCTCTTCCTAGAGTCCCGTGGAAAGTTTCGCAAAATTCCAAGGGTCCTATCGACAATAGCATCCTCCTCGTCGACAAGCGATTATCCATCGCAGTCGGCCATAAGAGAATCCAGATCCTTGGATCCGTTTCCGTCGGAGAGTAACTCGCGTCGCCTGGAATCTCATCTCTGCTGGAGTCGCGAGCCTAGGAAGAGCTTTCGCTCTCTGGAGAATTGCGACAAGTGTTCGCGGGCTGCACTCAAGACGAACATTACGGACAAAGTGCTGAACAACAATTATCCAAATGGTAACGTGATAATAGTGCCACACCCTCATCACGCCACGAGAAGCGAGGCGGAGCCACTGTTGACCGAGGGCGATGGCGGAGGCGGTGGGGTTTCCATCGGGGATGCGTCCGTTAAACGTTGGAGATCCCTAGATCAAGTAGCATCCGCTGCCAATGCGGATAGCGTGCCCGAGAAGAAGGCCTCGGCGCGCAATTCCATACGGAGCTGGTGGGTCAACCTGTTTAATGGTAACGGACTGCGCAGCAGTGACGTATCTCTGCGGAGAGGTGTTATAGCTGGTTACGACTTACAGTCGGAACGCGAGAGTATAGTTTGAGGACGAGAACCTGGTCGTTCGATCGTTGCCATTCTCTTAGATTAGACACATGCAATTTTATGTATATGAAAGTTACCGACAGTGTATATTTTTTAATAATCTTAGATATTTTATATGGACGAGTGTCGCGTCAGAGTTAAGAAGGTGGGAGAGAATGACACGTGCTCCAGAAAGAGAGGCACAATTCAATTGTGGGTACACACAGTTGGTACAGTGGGCCTATATGTCTATAATGTTCTTTTACTCCTTCTTCCTTTTTTTTTTAATCAGTGTGTAAACGAGAAATAAACTCTTTTATAAGAAATAAATCATTCTAACCAAAGTATACAGAGTAGGGGAGAGAAGTACGCTGTGAGCCGTGATGTGCTGAATAATGTTGCGTTGAACACACACACTGAATACATATCTATAGACATGGTTATTAAGGACCATTGCACCACCTGCAAATGGTTCTGTCAATTTGATTTCTATTAATTCGAATGGTATAACCATCTTTAGGTGGTGCAACAGTCCTGAATAACCGTGTATATGTAATGTAAGGCGCGTCAGTGTATTTAAATTTTTACACGGCACAAGCGTGTACTAGCGCGCATAATTGGGCGTGCACGTATATGCGTATATATGCATTATTATTTATGTATAATATGTGTATATGCATGTAGGTAAATAATAATTGTTCACTGATGGAAAGCAAATTGTCTGTATGGCTGTGAAAAGTGAACTAGATTGTACCTAAGGTGCTTAGTAATATATCACACGTTGTCAAATGTATATAACTGAATAATAATATATCTATGTAAAACGAGGGGATTTAAATTAAACGGATTATTCCCTTCTGTATCTATGTATGTTCGTGCTGGTGGAAGATGCGCGGTTCTTTTTCGATATACAGAATTGTTTCTGAGTGACGGATACTTATGATATTATATACAGTTTATTTGAATCGATAGCAAGTTTTCATACAGTTTCGTACACTACATTTATATACCCTATTGAACTATTAATCTTGACCAGATAAGAACTTTCCTAGGAAGTCTGATGGTTTCTTCTCGACTGTTACTTTGAAGTAATCCATTAGTTGTCCTTTGTTCTTCCACTTTTCTAGAGTCTCTTGCAGATCCTGCTCGCCCTAGAAAAAAATGACAGATCAAAGATATTATTAAGAATTTCTTATGGACTTGATAAAGAGGAACACGAGTAACTTACTTTTACGATGAGAAAGTCGATTACCCTGATGTCTGTTTCATTGGCATTCTTTCTAAATTCCTGTCGCAATTTGTCAAAACACATCTTTTCTGTTACTGGAAGTGACGTGTCCAGTACTTGAAAAATACATAGAGTTAAATCAATAGACGAACAATAACAAGAAACTAAGAATTGCAATTATTTAGATTGTTATTAGATTATTTATATGAATTGTATATGTACGATACAAGATGAATGTAGTTTTACATAACACACTAAAAATAAATGACAAACTTGGAATATAATTAAATTAATTCAAAGATTTATGCACTATTAACTATCAATACTTTATTGTATTTAATGTCGTCGTCTAGTTTATTAATAGCCGTACAACAAAAATAGTTGATAGTTCACAGCTTATTGAAGGTTAAGATGTAGTATCAGAATATACATTATATTATTGAATATAAATTCTATACGTACAAATTTGAGGTATTTCCTGGTACCATAATTTATACAATGCTAAAACTCTTTTTCGTGCTTCATTTTTATTAAGGGATAAAACTGGACGAACATATTTCGTCGTTGCACTCACAGAAGCCATTTTGATTTCTTCTGTAGAATATGAGTGTGCTGCCACCGAAGTTAAGTTACGTTACTAAACCATAACCACATCATCTTCGAAGGATCGTATCCTGGAGAAATATCATAAACCTAAAATATACCGATGTTTACTAAATATTCTAATTTTATTTTGTTATCCAAAGGTTTGAAGTAAGACACATGTTAGTTCCCACATCGATATTTATTATCAATGTGAACATTTTCAGTTTTTTGTACAAGTAAGAATTAAAAGCATTTATATAATGCCGATCTTGTTGGCGACGTCAAGAGCATCATAATCACGAGCTAGACGAACGTAAGCCTTCTTCTTGCCGTCTGGCCTGATCAAGGTGTTTACTTTTGCCACATCGATCTCATACAATTTCTTGACAGATGCTTTGATGTGATACTTGTTGGCACGAGTGTGCACAATGAAGACCAAGGTGTTATTGTCCTCAATTTTCTTCATTGCAGCCTCAGTTGTCAGTGGGTACTTGATGATGTTGAAAGCATCCATACTGAAAAGATTATTAATTAAATCATTAGGTTCCAGTTTATAGTATCTAAATACTTTAATATGATCAGAAGTTTAGGTGTTATGCAGTGTTTATATTTTAAATAGTTCTTACCGATTCCTATTAGGGACAGACTTCCTGGGATATTTTGGGTTTCTTGGTGGTCTGAAAGTCTTAGGACGGTGGAAATGCACCGAAGTCCTAATCTTCCTTACTCTTGAGCCATGGACACCCTTGAGGATCTAAAACAATGAAATAACATTGATTAGCAAAAACCAAATTAATATAATCACTAAGCAATGACTCACAGTAGCTTCAGTACTGTGTTAAATGTTTAGTTTCATAATAACTCAAAGAGATTCCCACACATTACTCATCACGTAAAACTTCATAAAATGCATACTAGATTCTAGATATTATAAGTAATAAGATTTTTTATTATTGTAATGACCTTTTTCTGTGCTTTTAGGGCTTTCTGCACAGGCTTTGCTGCAGCCTTGCCACCCTTTGGAGTCTTCTTCGCTGCTGCTGCATTCTTTTTAGGCTTGCTAATTGCTGGCTTCGCAGCAACTTTGGGTGTAGCCTTCGCTGCAGGCTTAGCTGCAGGTTTGGCAGCAGGCTTAGCTGCTGCTGACTTCTTGGCAGCCGCAGGCTTGGCTGCAGGCTTCGTCACCTTAGCAGTAGAAGATGATGCAGCTGCTGTTGCAGGTTTCTTCTCTGCTTTCTTTTCTGTTTTCTTCTCTGCAGGCTTGCCTGTTACATAACGAAGTATAAGACATAAGGCGAAGAGTAAAGAATCAAAATCATTAAAATGCTAACTGAAGTAACGCCTAAATAATATACACATATGTAAGGTAGGTCAGTTTGAATTAGATTATATGTATATCCATGAAGTATTAAAAATTTTTGAAAAATATAATTGTTCATCAAATTTGAATAAGATATAAATATAAACGAATTAAACACTGTAAATAATGGAAACGCCATGTGGCCCAAGTATCTATCTGACCGCATGGCCGTTAAATATTAACTTCAGTTTTTCGTAACAATATTTCACTTTAAATCTTCGAAGAATGTGCAATATTCACATCACCAAGCTTCAGCTTTTAACA
Source organism: Trachelus iudaicus (assembly GCA_030142595.1). Classification (NCBI taxonomy): domain Eukaryota; kingdom Metazoa; phylum Arthropoda; class Insecta; order Hymenoptera; family Cephidae; genus Trachelus; species Trachelus iudaicus. Next base: position 69,116 of record JARQTH010000547.1, read on the forward strand.
AAGTTATACACTTTGTCCATTTAACATTACTTTTACACGTAAAATCACTTTTAATCATACCTGCTTTTTCCGTGGGCTTCGGTTTCGGAGCCATTTTGCTGAAAAGGACAGCAACTTAAACAGGAAGTGAATGTGAGGCCGCAAGATCACTACGTTAGTCGTGCTAGAAACTAGGAACATATTGGAGATCAAAACAATTCTTAACAATGTTTCTCAAATAAATATACAGTTCTCATATAATCCACGAAGCATTATCTTTTTATTTATATATATGTCCACTTATAAATATTCATTTCATCAGATATGAAATACACGCTATAGCAGCACACAAGCAACATTTATCTATATCGGATTTACAATTGTATCATTCACAAAACTTACAACAATTAATATATTCGCATTGTATTCAAAATTATTGCCCTGCAGTCTTTACGCGACAAACGAACAAGAATAATACCGAATTATAATATTTGTCTATATTGCTTAATTATTTTCAACATTGCTACATGCTTTAAATTTCAAAAAAAATCACATTACTCAGCTTAAGGTATGAAACCTTGAAAATAAATCTATACCTGTTCGATACAATTATATTCGTATTAATAATAAATATTCAAATATGTGGGTTACAGTATTTCACTCAATGCATATCATTTCCAACACTCGTGCGATAATCACCCGCATTTCATCCCTTCCAAGCGAACCAACACCTGTCCCAGCAACGAATGTTTTTGTTCGTAACTCAGAAATCATCAGGATTTTCTTTCAGTATGCAATAAAGTATCCTCCAGTTCCTTTATATAACTGTGTGCGACTTGACTACGTCGTTTACATTATCGTTTGCATACTTGCGCCTGATTATTTTTCTCCTGTTATTGCATAAGGAGCAAGTGAAAATTAAAAATTACTCACAAGAGTTTAGTCACAAGAGCATTAGTGTTTTATGTTAGAAACTCGCTCGGCCGTTTACAAAATGATGAAGAACGTCGCTCACGAGGAACGTCAGGTACATGTATACGATTATTTAATATAAGTTGAAATATATTGTCATTAGATTATTGTTATAAGATATAAAACACAAGTGCATTGTACTCTTTTTATTATTCTCAGATAAAATACTGGCCGCCTCCATTTTCATCCGACATGACGCCTTATCGTGAAAGAGATTTTGATGGTAGTGTCAGAAAAGTTTGTTTGTCCAAAAGTCTCGTACCTAGAATATCGAAGGCGATCGTCCTCGGTGACGTTGCCGTCGGCAAAACGTCTCTGGTTAATCGGTAATTAGCAAGAATGCACTTCCGGTTGTTTAAATTCAAATTTAACGTGCGTATGTGATCAAACGTTATTTGCAGATTTTGTCACAAACTCTTTGACAACAATTACAAGGCTACCATAGGCGTGGATTTTGAAGTAGAACGTTTTGACGTACTAGGTGTACCTTTTAATTTACAAATGTCAGTAAGATTCAGTGTTTCTATTCTGATTTTGTTTCTGTATAATTTATTTCAATATTCCTTTCTAATTCTACAGATGGGACACTGCTGGTCAAGAACGATTTAAATGTATAGCTGCATCTTATTACAGAGGAGCAAACAGTCAGTTCAATTGCAAAGGATAGATCTTTCTATGATATTTAAGTGTTAATAATTTCTTCATTGATTTTAGTTATTGTCATTGTTTTCGATTTGGGCAGTCTTATGTCACTGTCCCATTCCCAACAATGGCTTGCTGAAGCAGAAAGAAGTAATGCAGGATTTTATCATATATTTTTAGTGGGAACCAAAAGAGACCTATTAGTAAGTGAACCTATAGCTTTAATTAAAGTTGCCTCCCTTAATTTACTATATTTCCTTTCAATAGTCCAATAAGGTTTACGAAGTTATTGAGAAGAGAGCCATAACGGTAGCTAAAACAATAAATGCAGAATACTGGGCAGTGTCTTCCAGAACAGGTGACGGTGTGCCAGAATTATTTGCAAGAATGACATCTTTATCATTCAACGCTACTATTATACGAGAATTACAAACATCCGCTACTGAACAAATAACCGTGGGCTCTGATCTCGTTAGTAAGTGGACTCAGAGTTTTCTCATTAATATTCTATAATTCACTGCATAATTTTGAATTCAATTTCTTTCAGCTCTAAAGAATCCAAAGGAACTTCCAGAGAAGAAGAAATTAAAATGCAACAGCTGTAGCGTATAAAAATAACAATACAGCAAGTTACGCACATATATGAGCATATGCAATCTTTGTACTAAATATCGAGTAAGCTGAATATGAAAAGTGAGCCAAAAGTGCCATAAAACAATTGAAGATCTTCTTTGTCCCTTTTTTATGGACTTATCCCCTTGCAACGAAAACAAGTACCAGATAAATTGGATACGTGCACTTTTCTACTCTCTTACTTCATATTATATAATGGGGGCGGCACGTGTATCTTTAAAGGTTCATTGATTAGATTCCAAGTTTCTCCGTCAGATGTCGGTAAAGTATCTTGTCAGAGAAAACCAACAGTATCCTCACTACTCATTGTATGTATATACTCTCAGTGTCATTAATGCCTGGGCCCCTAAACTATTTTTGTCTCTGTCGCACTCATGTAATTTAAATAGGCAAATTCAGTCAGAAAATTCAAGCATTAATGACGTGGAGTTTACTACAGTCAACCTAAATTTTACTGCAGTCTACTATGTGATCTAACACGTGTCGGTAAAGTCTATATACTAAGTTCCATACGAGTATTCCCCACCAATGTCATATCCCTCTCTTTCAGACGTAAAGTCGTTTATTCAGCGGTGAGCGGCCCTGATTTGCACGTCAGGCGTTCAGAGTCCAAGCCGCGAGTTCTCCCTACTCTATAAACTCTTCCCTCAGAAGAGATAGAAGCTAGAAGTATCCAAATCACGAGCTCCCAGTTGCTCGTTATCCTCTAATTTCCATCATTGGCTTGTACTCATGTTCCTCTAGAACGTATTACGCATCTACGCGGAGAACGGAAGTCGGAGTAGTGGTGCACGAAGAGAAGTAAAGCCGGTAGTAGTGGTAACTCGTGGAAGGGAGTAGGAAAAATTGAGGAAGGAACAGCGGCGAGTCACGTGGATTCCAGCCACGTCGTCTACGAGGCCAATCAAACTTTGCAAGGACGAGCATCCTGTGGTAAGTTGAAGGCCAGTGTTGGAAATGAATTTAATGTTCCCTTATATTTTGTCGGACCGGTTACTTCTAATGGAAAATTTAGGAATATAATTAACGAGGAGACTGATTATCTTGAAATTTTGACACGTTCTCCTACTGATTCGCCCTTAAACTTTGACAAAGCATATGCATATGAAGCTGCTGCACGTGTAACAGGTTTCCTACGTGCAACAGTGGCGTAGGATCTACCAAATTTACAGACAATCAGTCTACGCTACTGTCGAAAATTCTTGAATAGGTTCTTTCGGTATATAGAATTTCTACGATTATCCGTGACATTGCGTTTTCTATGTCCCATGTAAATTCACTTAATATCATGTTAGATATTACAATAGTATATAGATATAGTACGTCTTCGACATGACTTCAACTTTTTTCATTTTTTAATATTTACCACCCTGTGGTGTGGATAGATAGTTATAGGTACTTTATCTGGACTCATAAGAACGCAGCAAATCTTTTTAAATTTTGTCTCTTACAAACTTAGGGTATTTAGGTATCTTTGACTGTTTCTTCTTTACGTGTTCGGTCGGCGTTCAAGCGTTTATTCATTCTTCTGAATAATGCATCGGAGCAAAGTTCAGGGCAGGAGACGCTTGGGACTGACAGAAGTTTGACGTGGGTTAGGTTAACATTGTTGGCACTTGATTCTCCAGAAAGAATAAAATTATACTGGATGAAGGAAAAGGTTAAAAAGTTACCTCGAAAATTGTCTTCCCTCATTCTTCAATATTATAATGCAGTAGATGTAGCAGAGTCTGTATGACATTTTAATATATGTTATATACATGTGGCAACCTATTGTAATGCAGTGGTTATATATTGTATATATATATATATATATTGCTTTAATTAAATCACGAGAAATATACATTACTGCATCGATGAAAATACCTTTTATTATGGTGCATCACTCTTGACGTTTTTGAAAAAAATTCTTTTTACTCTGTACAACTTCGGAACCGGTTAGACTTCTAAATAATTTCAAAACGAAAGGTTCCTCGTCACAGACACTTGGCTCTTTGTGCTCTTTTGATATTTTCGAGATACGTCCAGACTCTTCGGATGTATTTGCAATCTTTTCCCCGCTAGCTTTCAGTTCCAAGGGAGCTTGCAATCTGTTCGGTTCACTTTTATCGTCCTTTACGATTGATATATTCGAAGCTGATGCTTGCTTTGGAATAGTCTCCATTTTGTTTGTTGCTCCCTGGATATCACTTCTTTCAAGATTGTTTCAGCTTCGAAGATATAGCATCTGTCACGTGTGCGATATAATTTAATGAATTTTAAGTAATCCAGGGTCAATATAAATTAATAATTATATAAATTTATATTTTCAAAATTTCTTACGCAGTTCCGGAGTATCTTCTATTAGTATTCTGTTCCAAATTTAGACATTTTTATGACATTCGCATAAGTACAAATGGCTGCATGTGCAGTTACTGCAAAGAGTGTGAATATTTTATTGATACTGTTCCAGTCGAATATCGCCATATACATCAACTTAGTTCTAATGAATTATCTGCTTGGAGTAGATTGTATATTATTAATTAAAATCGATCGTGCTCAAATTTTGATCTTACTCGTACGACAAATTTTTAATGAATTTCAAAAACGTTTTTCCAAAATTATACACATATGTGAAACAAATGACGATGTCGTATCTACGTGACCTGCAACTGTTGGAAACTTTTAAAACTAATAAAAACCAGACATTTAAATTAATATACTCTTTTCTGTTACAAAATTAATATAATTACTAAGCTTTTTTGATCTGAGCAGTATAGTATACTCTGATTTAAAATGTGGTCAGTGTTAAATCAGTCAATTTCATCCCTTACTACAGGGATATTATCACGGATGGACTATAGGTCCTTGGTAACGTCAATTCCTGTAAATTTCAAAACGAGTATGACTTGAAAGTATGATTATACAGCCTGAATGAACACATGACTATCTTTCATTAGTTCAAGAGCATGCATATCAAGGCGACACAACTACTGGCCGTGAACGTAATGTTCAATACCAGTTTTGCATATCAATTGCAGTTGATGCTTGAAAATTTGCAATCTTTTATTTTAATGTATTTTAATGATTGCCCGATTTCATTAATTCAACAAGATAAATTATATCGTCTTTAAAGGGATCAAACAATATCGCTTTGAAATTTTTTTTCTACAACTGACACGATAAGTGCTTTTAAATTATAATTATCGGAGCTCGACCCTAGAGCTTATAAGCGAAGCTACTCACCGAATTAATAGCATGATGTTTCGTAATCGCAATATCACGATGATGTGTTATATTTATGCGATTAGCCAGCAAACTTTTTTGATAAGGCCAAAATACCTCTTTAATTATTTGGATACGATAATAATGGTCACTCTGTTAGGGAAACCGCCAGGCTAGCGATCAGCAGTCAAAGTAAAATTTAATAAGTAATTAATAAATTCATAAGCTTGTTTTAATTGTCTTACAATCGTACACCAAAAGAATATATACACATTACCTTTTAAACAATAACTTTTTCCACTCGTCAGCTGCTAATATTGTACTGAACAATAATACAGTCCCAATTTGCAGATTAAATTTAAACTTAAAAAACGTCAACTACATTCCATAAATTGTTTAAAATTACAAAATTGCTGGGTTTAACTAAACTTATCTTTAAGCTTATACATTAAAGCCCATATTCACAACTCGTTCTTAAAGTCACTAACAGAGTCGCTTGTAGTTAAAAGTCACTAAGAAAAAATTTAAAAAGCGCGCAAATAGCACTAAAAGCCAGTTCTGAATAAGGGCTTAAGACTTGATCTCAAGATTTTAGGAAATATTTAATATGCATACATTTAGCATGTCAGGAGCGACCGGTGACTACTCTAATCATACTCAGTACTTTTATATACGTCGATAATTATCCGTTATACATTTCGGTTGTAAAAACACATTTTTAATTCCACAATTATCTCGTTACTCATTATTTGAATATTATTAACATCGTTAATAAGAATTTTGTCCTATAATAATTCATGTGACACTAAATAGTAATATAGTCTGACGTAAGTAGTCTTATTGCGTCAGCATAACAATCTATAGTATGGAATTAACAAGGTCGTGTTATTATACCAATGGAGAACTTGGCCACTCGATACCGATCTACAAATCCCTATTTTCCTCTGGAAAGCTTTTGGAATTGCAGATGTCACATAAAAGGTGCGTAGCCCCAACGAAAACTCTGAACCGATAAACATATGCATACGTAAGTCTGTGAAATGTTACCGACATACACATTGGTCTAAAGTTTACGTTACGTTCACGGAAGTTTTTCGTGCAGCAGTCATACCGAGGATAATGGAATAATAATAGAAGCTTCAGCCAAAGTCAACCAGATGGAGCTAGTCCATGAAAAACAATGGCGCTGGCCGCGCGTGGTTTCTTAAAATGTTACATTTTTAAATATCAATTTTTTGAGCTGGCTCAAATTCTATTTCTTAAGTGATCGCTATAATGCTCTACTATGCCGCTAAAATTATATTTCGCAGTCTGTGTGGCTCCTAGAGATTTAACGATGTTTACGTAAACTTTCTGGAATCTAATGGAGAAAAATGGAAGTCTCTTTCCTGAAAAGCAAAATTAAAAACTTTCTCCTGTTTAATGCTGTTTCACTACTTATGTGTCGATGAAAGTGGAGCATCGTATTATTGATATCAGGAATTGTCTGATAAATGATTTTTGTTATTAATATCTTGCACGAGTTTTATTTCTAGTGTTTGTTATTCTATGGTCAAAGACATTTAGTAAACATTGGTAATATAATACGAACAGCAAGAACGTAACAGTCACGTTTGCACATGGAAAGCTGTATTACAATTAATTAATTTTGCAAAATTTTTGTTAAAAATGGTGTAATCCACTACGGCTGCCATTCGCGTAATCGATCAAAATAATAAATTTTATGAACTAAATGTAATTGATCTCTAAGATGTTCATCCTCTGACAGAAGATGATGTGGTTTTCTTATCTACATCACGAATGATTACTACTATCATACACTTGAAAGATAGCTTCTTTTTTCATTTCATTATTAAGTTTTAAATAATTATTGCACGACGCAAGAGGATATAATTTTGTTTTCTATATCATGAATGAGCGCAATACTGTTGTAGTTGGGTCTTTTAGAAGAGTAATACACTTATGTATGTGAGTTGCCATATAAATTATCTTTTCCTTATCGCGATTCACGCTCGCACGTCAGCCGAATTGACGAGCAATCGTGACTAGTGATTTTTCCATTACAACACTGCGTATTGGTACGTAGGATGTCCTCTCTTATAACGTATAATCATAAATGGCAAGTATTAAGTATGCCAAGTCAGTTTTGCAGCTGATAATTGGCGGGGCAAAATTTATAGGTAGGTAGTGGTAACTCTTTGCCTGTTAATAAGAAGAAAGAAGGGATATTTCAGACGATCGTTCCTAACGACAGTATCGTCTCGCTCTTCAGACTGTGTGAACTATAATTTGAATGTTTCGCGCTGACATCTTACCCTACCGTTAATATTATAACTATTTATTCGTATTTTTTAATTTATTTTAACGAAGTTGCGCATGGATTGAAGGATGGATCTACCAGTAAGTAATAAAACATTTTTAAATTTTACTGAACTTATTGGTTAAATATTACATATAAATTTTGACTATCGGAATGTGACATTTTTTAATTATTTTCAATCTGATTGACTGTTTTTCTTTATTTTAATGGTTGGTGTTTACGTTTAGTTTTGCACTTCCGGTTAAATTAATTATATTCTGTTCGCGGCAGCGTACAACTATTTTGAAAAGTGGATTAAAATTTGGACTTTGTTACGTGCCGTTTAGTTTAAAATTTCTTAAGGATATAATGACATATTTTGTTTGTGTTTTGGTGTAATAAAGTCTATTGCATTGTTGTGATATTGGTACGTAAATGTTTTTCTTTTGCATTAGTGCAAATCGCCGTCTAATATGGTACGTACTACTGTACTCCAATGGCACGTAATTGTTGCTTTGCATTAGTGCAAATCGCCGTCTAATATGCATCCGGGTAAATTTAAAAAATTTATCTTTAAGATATGTGCGCGGCTTATCAATCACGTGCTATCAGTGTTGTCAAGTGTCTTTGAATAATGACAAATAAAGTATATACAACGACATCATGAATTGCCAGTTTTCTTCGGTAGAAAACATGCGATAGTTACTTCAAGCGTTTGTCACGCACGTTAAAGCTGCTATTGTATTATAGATATGGTTAAGAATTCATACCAAGAACTTGCCAGTATTTAATATCAGCAATTATTTAGATTTAACCATGACATTGAGAAATAAATTCGCCTTCCTATGTGGCAATTTCTTTTAATACGTGCCTATCATTATTAAAAACACTTACTATAATTTTCAAATCGATTTCATATGAGTTTACGTAAGAAGTAATCGTACGAGGTACGTAGTTTTTTTTACATATAATTTCTATTTTGCGAAACACATACGGGCATTTAGAGCAGAATAAAATTCAGTTGGAGCTATTACATTTTTTTTAATCCACAATATATCTCCCAAGTATTTCTGTAATATTTATAATGTACGATAGAAAATTACAAAACTGCATGTATCGTAAACAAGTCGAAACTAGGAAATGTTTCGTGGGGCCATTGCCTTCATCGATCTATTTATAAGAGGATGGAAGTCTTCAATTTTCCTTATTGACTTTGGCGCACGTAATTGCGGCCTAGGATTTGAAGCAGAAATGATTTAAAAAAGGATACAGTGCAAGAAAGGAAAAAGCAAAGTAATACATTGGAGAGAGAGTGCATGTACGGAGAAAGTGTGTAGGCAGTTGCACGTAAGAGCTGGAAAGTTACCTGGGTCTCTTTTATTTTTATTAGTCGATTTTAATGATTTGTGCGCGTGATGGTTAAACACCAGGAAGTGACGAGGTATATACTTCATGGTAAGAGTTCATATAGCTGTATACGTCATGGGGACAGTTAGTAAATCGTACACAATGTCGAGTCAGTTGACAAAACTGAGATATCTTCTTTTTCTATAGACACTCTTATCTCCCTTTAATGTGTTCTCTTCTTTCCCAAGTATTGTTAAATTTTTAAGAGACACGCTGGATGACCTAAAAACTGGTGACCCTTGTTACTTAATTATATAAACTGCTTATAAGAAATATATGGTTCTTTTTATTTCAGATCGCAGACGCTTCGCAACCCAAAGCTGTGAGAATGTCAGGATCACCAGTGCTGGATGAACAGGAAAGTGTAGAGGTCTTTGACGAACCTCTATTCAGTACTCTGGACATTGTGCTACTTGGTGCTCTTCTTCTGGCAGCTGGATGGTGGTTATTACGTCGTAACAAACAGGAAAATTTGCCAGCTCCTACAAAGTCTTATTCCATTCAGTAAGATTTCAACTGTAGTGATTATTGATATGATATTGTATTGTTTCATAATTAATAAGAATCTTCTCTGGTTTTCAGACCAACAGCGTACACTGCTCTAGTTCCTTCAGAAAATTCATTCATTAAGAAGCTTAAGACTTCTGGAAGAAGTCTTGTCGTCTTCTATGGAAGTCAGACTGGAACCGGTGAGGAGTTTGCTGGTAGACTTGCTAAGGAAGGAATTCGTTATAAGATGAAGGGAATGGTAGCTGATCCTGAGGAATGTGATATGGTACGAGTAACAGATATTTTAACATTATTTTTGCTTTAATTTAGAGTAGATATGCCTTTGACATTTTTATATCTATAAACGATTTTACTTAATATGCCATTAGTATTTTTTAGTTACTGTTATAAAGTATTAATGCATCTGTTACGTAGGAAGAACTTGTAAACATGAAGAGTATACCCAACAGTTTGGCTGTATTTTGCTTAGCAACGTATGGTGAGGGTGATCCGACAGATAATGCCATGGAATTTGTTGACTGGCTGAAAAATGGTGATGCTGACCTTAACGGCTTGAATTACGCTGTAAGTATAGAATTGTATATAATAATTGATTAAAACCGTAGCATCACGCGAGCATCGCCTTTTATAATTTTGTTACTTCGTATTTATGACTGCTCGCAGTGACATCTAGATGATGTCTACTCAACCTCTTATCGAAAGCAATTACTCAGTACAATTTCGTCTGCCAGAGCTCGCGCATAACCTCAAACGGCTGCACGAGATAGATTATCGTTAAATCGTACGTGTGTCATGTCGACCTCAACTTTTGAACTTCAACAATGACACGTGAACTGTAGAGATATTATTGAAAATATTAAGCTGTATTATATAATTCGCTAGAGTTAAAGCTGACAGGTTAGTTTCGGTATGAGAACGAACTTTTTCGAAACGTATAAAATTATGAATAAGTATACACGAATTCTCCGAAATCTCTCCAGATGGCGAGTCAGTGCTTTCCCGTGCGAATGTGAGGTAGTCTCTTTATTGCTTTCAAATATATCTTTTTTTTCATTATTATGTAACAAATGCAACATAGTATTAATTTCAAATTATTTCCGAATCTAATATCGTGTTTGATTGTTCTTACATTCCATACTAACGAATAAATTATTTTCTGGATGTGTTCGTTGTAGGTCTTTGGATTAGGAAACAAAACTTATGAGCATTATAATGAAGTTGCTATCTATGTTGATCATAGACTTGAGCAACTTGGAGCTACCAGAGTATTCGAGCTTGGTCTTGGAGACGATGATGCAAAGTGAGTAATGATTTAAGTAATGCGATGTTAATAAAGAGAATCTTTAGATTCACTAATTGAAATCCTATTATCAATTAATTTATAGCATTGAAGATGATTTCATTACCTGGAAAGACAAATTTTGGCCAGCAGTCTGTGATTTCTTTGGAATTGAGGGAGCTGGCGAAGATGTCAGCATTCGTCAGTACAAACTTACTGAACATGTTGACGCTTTACCAGAGAAGGTTTACACAGGAGAAATTGCACGTCTTCATTCCTACAAGAATCAACGAGCGTGAGTATATCATTTAAGCACTGAATATCTTGGTTATGTATGCTTGATTAGAGAATTGAGTTTTTTTGTTTTTGCAGACCATACGATGCGAAGAATCCTTATTTGGCGCCTGTGAAGGTAAACCGGGAATTACATGGACCAACATCCGAACGATCCTGTATGCATATTGAATTTGACATTGAAGGATCGTCGATGCGTTACGAAGCTGGTGATCACCTGGCTGTCTACCCTGTAAATAATACAGAGCTTGTCAATAAAATTGGAGAAGTCTGTCAGGTGGATTTGGATACTGTAATCACTTTGACCAATACAGATGGTACGTAATGCATCTAATATATACCAAGAAATTAAGTGGCAGAAGATATTTAAGTTCTTCTTTCTTTTTTGCAGAGGAGTCCACGAAGAAGCATCCATTCCCCTGTCCTTGTTCCTACAGAACAGCCTTGACGCACTACCTAGACATCACCAGTAATCCCAGGACTCACGTTTTGAAAGAACTCGCAGAGTATTGCTCCGATCAGGCGGATAAGGATAAGTTAAAGCTTATGGCGTCTACCACGCCTGAAGGCAAAGCTCTTTACCAGCAATGGATTACCCATGAGAATAGGAATATTGTACACATTCTGGAAGACATTCCTAGCTTGAAACCACCTCTGGATCATCTGTGTGAATTGTTACCACGTCTGCAGTCCCGATACTATTCAATTTCATCATCGCCTAAGGTTAGCAATGCTTTCAATTAAATAATACTATTTTATTTGTATCGTCCACCCATTTATGAGTTATACAAATTTGTTATTTTTCCCTCAGTTACACCCTACGACGATTCACATTACCGCTGTTGTCGTTGAGTACAAGACTCCTACTGGTCGTATAAACCGCGGTGTCACGACTACCTGGTTAAAGGAGAAGCATCCATCAGATCCACCTTGTCTGGTACCAATCTTTGTACGTAAATCTCAGTTCCGACTTCCTACTCGTCCTGCCACACCTGTCATCATGATTGGTCCCGGCACAGGACTAGCACCTTTCCGCGGATTCATCCAGGAACGTGATATCGCGAGAAAGGAAGGTAAGTATCATACCTGAATAAAGTATTAATTTATTTGACCAAGTGAGTTAATTGAGAACACATGACTTTAGGTAAAGAAGTTGGCGACACAATCCTTTACTACGGCTGTAGGCGGCGTCACGAAGATTATCTTTATAAAGAGGAGCTAGAAGAATATGAGAGAAACGGTACGCTTAAACTACACACTGCCTTCAGTCGAGAGCAAGCGCAGAAACAATATGTGACTCATCTGCTGGAGAATAATAAGGAAGAGATATGGAGTGTTATCGGGGAGAAGAATGGTCACATTTATATATGCGGGTTAGTATTTTTTTTAAATAACCTATAGATATGTAAGTATTTTAAATTTTATTCTCTTTTGTTTATTTTTCGTTGGTTAATTGTTCTTTAGTGATGCTCGTAACATGGCACGCGATGTTCACAACATCTTGGTGAATGTTGTAATGGAACTTGGCAAGATGACAGAAATGGAAGCTACTGCCTTTATCAAGAAGATGGACACGCAAAAGCGTTACTCCAGTGACGTATGGAGTTGAACTGTTGGGACCAACATAGTGTCCGTTTTCGCAAATCCTTACGTTTTGTTACAACGTATAAAGAATACGTATTTACCGTGTTATTACTGCTCGGTAAATCTGCGCGTCTTGGTTTATTTTTTAAACCCCACTTATCGAACGTTAACTGTTGAAATTCGATGAAAACTAATTTACCTACAAATTAGACTGAATCAATCACACTGGATGCCTTCATGAAACTATTATAGAGAATTTTTTTACATTAAAAGATGGATTTTAATGTGTCATCAGTAGTAATACAGCTGGTTTCAGATAGTATCAATTGTTAATGAAAACTTTACATGTGAATCGAACCTCTGAAGTGGTTTGTATCATATCCCGTGGGATTTTAAAATTTATTTAATATTTAATATTTGACTGTCGAGGAAAGAGATTTAGTATCGAAAGTATCTTAGAAAGAGTCAATTTGTATCCATCTAACTGATGAAGTCTCTATATTATATGTAAGTATATAATTCTCTTAAATTATTATTGGATTAGTTTAACTCGATCGTTTAGAAAATTTTCTTTAATTTTAATCATGGAGCGATCGGGGATCACTGTCTTTTTATGATCGCAAGAACAGATGAATTTATTATTAAGTGTTCGTTTATTCTGTATCGGAGTCAACTGTGAAATTTCCTAATTTATATATGTATCACTTCACTCATGTTTAATCTGCATCATGTAGATACGAAGCATCATATCATGAAACTTTTACGTTTTTAATAGCGACATATTAGGTTAAGTATATTTGGTATGCGATGTCGATTATATTATTATTTTAGTACAACGATAGGGAAGGTATTTTTTTTTTTTTAAGGATTCGTGTCGGCATTCTTATCTGCAAAATATATGAAAAATTTTCTCAATTCGTAGAACAGTTATAAAGTCAAAATAAAGATGTTAAAACAGCAACAATACATTTTTGGTTATTATTACAATTACCACGTCTTTGTTTATGAGATGAGGTTATTAAACGTATTATAATTTTTTTTATTATCCATCGATATTCACAGTGAATTATGCACGGTTCTCGTTGTCAGTTTCTCAGAGTCATTCCCAGTCATGAGTGTGTAAGAGTGAAATAACAATATCCCATTTCTCAAGCATCTCTTTCCAATAGGGTGGCTCGGTTCTCAATCCCCGTAGTTCTCATTTCAGTGTCATCATTCTGTAAACTATCAGTATTTTTACTGTAATCGCGGTATTTACCTAAGATTATCTGTTTTCATGGAAAAAAATATGAAATAGAAGACTATTATATAATTAGAATGTCTCAGTCAAAGGTAGACTAAAATCTTTTATCTGAATATCTTAAGATTGCAAATAAAGATTTGATTACTTGTATCATGGTTAGCTTTTACTGCACATTGATGTATTAATATCTGTTACTCATACTCTGCATAGAGAAGATAATGAATTGTTTGAAGAAAGTAAAGTACTTTATGCTACTTTAACGATGAATGCAATGTTATCTTCATCTGTTTGAACTTTCAGAAAAGTAAAGGAGATTGGTTTTTACCTTCTTTCGAGACTGCACCGAATACAAGTCATTTAAAAAAACGGAACAGTACTCATGATTCTTGCAGTAATAAAATTAATGTAAAAGCTGATATATTTACTGTCCCAAAAAGGGAAGCCTCAAATAATTTAGCTGCTCTGCTAATGACTTGCGAACCTCAGCAACCGTCAGAGTTGGCGATAAGTCGGCAAAAGCAAAAAACAATTCAGGAGTGGCTAGACTCTGTTGATGGAAGCCCAAAAGCACTTGTGCTTTCTGGACCTTCTGGTTGTGGAAAAACTGCAGCTCTCAAACTTCTTGCCAAGAATAGTGGATTTGATGTTATAGAATGGATTACACCAGTTGATCAGGCTATGGATGAGAATAGTAATGAAAAATTCAATGAACTTTTACCATTCTTCTCAATTCATAATATCTCAAAATGATTAATATCAATTTACTTCATCAATAGACAGAGTGATGCGTCAAGGAGAGAGATTTGAAGACTTCTTGGTCCGAGCTACCAGATACAATTCAATATTCTCAAAACATTCTAGAAGGCTTTTACTAGTCAAAGACATTCCAAATGTCTACATCGTCGAAAAGGATAGCTTTTCTGATGTACTGCAGTAAGAGTCATAAATTTATAGTGAATTATATATAACCATGGTATGCATCAGCAATATGTCTCCTTGCAGGAAATACTTTGAAATGGGTAGAGAGCCTCTAGTATTTGTTGTCAGTGATTCTGGCAGCTCTAGACTGATGCAAACATTATTTTCTGAGAATATTCGAAACGCCTTCAAATTGGACGTTATAAGGTACGTTATTAGTTCATTATATTTGAATAGCATTTGTAGTATTCATAAATCATTATTGATTAGATATTAATTTTAGTATTGGAGCAGCAACAGCAACTTCTATGAAAAATGTATTGAAAAGAGTTTCTTCGATATTAAATTTAAAGGGTGGCCATATACTGAATGTTACCCAAGAAAATGTTGATGAGATACTGTCAAATGGTATTGGAGATGTACGCAGTGCAATTCTAAACCTCATCTTTATATCTCTCAAAGGTCGGTATCTTCAGAAAAGGTTCGAGGACTGTAACATGAAATAACTGAAAATCACTTCTTTTCCAGTGCCTAATAATGAATCCCACAGTGAATGCACGGTGAGAGAAGAAAGTTTAGGACTTCTTCACGGTGTAGGACGGGTGATCAATCCAAAAAGTGGGTGATCAATAGTTTTTAATTTTTCCTATCAAAAGAAGGCAATTGACTCTCGTATAATCCTTTTGTACTCAGGAATTCCTGATGGCGATTCTTGGAAATTTGTTCATGATCCAGACGAAATAGCTTCATTGTTCCAATCACAGCCGGGTGTCTTCCTTGGATTTCTTCACGGGAATTACTTAAATACAATCGGTGGAATGGACGAGGCAGCGAAATGTATAAATATCTTGAGTTTGTCAGATACCTTGATTTCAGAATGGCGAGTGAGTCAATATGAATCCCTGCAACCTTCAGAGAATTATTCGTAGAATTATGATTTGTCCTTTTGACTAGAAGCATGCATCATAATAATTCCAGGATCCAAATCTCGGTAGAGTAGCCTTATCTTATTGTATTCGTGGTTTGATGCTAACTAATGAAAAACCAGTGTCAGGATGGAATCCAGTGAGAAAAGGACAGCATGATGAACGTGTGCTGTAAGTATATAGGATACGTATTAATATAAGTAATATTTAATTCAAGTGGAGGTAGACAATATTAGTATTGTATTTCTCTTAATTCTTTTAGGCAAAGGGATCTTGGAGCAGCAGAATTGCGCTGGTACGAATCACGGATACTATCTAAAACTCAAAAATCAGAGGATTCAGTGCCTGTTGTCGAAATTGAAGAAATAATTGAATAAAAGATAAGAAAGTAACAGCATCTTATAATGCGTTTCATTCCATTTATTCTGTGACATTCCTCGAGACTCTTAGGGTGCTGTAACATTATAAGGTAACTGCAAAAATTTCATTTTTGCTTAACCGGATCTATAACAATATAACACAATATTAAATTTACTTTATCTTTCATTTACATTATAGCATCCGAAGGAGTAGAGAGAGTATATCGTTAATCTCATATTACTTTTATAGAAGTTATCAAGTTATGATGAAATCCCGAAATTCCAGTAAATTGTGTTATCAGAATGTTTCTCAATAATAAAAAAAGTGATAAAAATTTAGATTTTAATAAACATCTTTTTTCTCTTGTATAAATAATGAGACTAGAATTCTGAGAATATCCAAAAATGTCTGACAAATTTGTCCAAATATCCATATAATTTAACCGACATGTTCTTTTGCATGAATGCAAAAAATATATGTGGCTCTAACGGAAATTCCAGTGGATGTAACAGAAATCGAGATTACCTCCTGACTCCCGATGAATTCCTGATAAGAAAACTTGACTTTCGAGGGGTCTAAATCACCGTCGGGAAGTTAGCGTCAAAGGATCATAATTTATACGGTTTCAGTGCCTAAAAAATTGCTCTTTAAATGCTCCTTATGTTTTCCTAATGACTCTGCTGCTATTATACATTGATTAAAAAATATTCATTAAAAAAATATTTTATTATTGCTATTCCAAATAACTAAGCAGATTTTCATATGATTTTCTTAATGAATTAATTCCTCTCAATTTGTCCCATCCTTTTATTTCATTAAAGCATCTTTAAATAATAAGTAAAATTTGATTTTCTCGTGGCCCGCCTGCAATCGCGAACAATATGATTTCCGTTTTGAACACACCTATGACAGGTGTTTCGAAGATGAACCGAGGATGCTGAAAAGATAGTTACTCTGTTTATTGAGTGCTACAGATCTGTACTGATGCTTGCATCTTCTTGCATCCGAATGAGTATCTAGCTAAATAAAAAAACTAAGTAATTTTTGAGGCATTAGAAACATATAAATTTATATCCTTTGTCGTTAACTGCCCGGCGTTCAAAATTTCCGAGAATTTTCGTAATTCTTCTAGTATTACGGTGATAACGCTAGATAACGCCACCAGGTCGATTCATTGAGGTTCCCAACGATATTCCTCGAGTGGGGTATCCAGGCACCCCAGAGTGCCCCAGAGGTATTCTCATATCTCATTACTCTCAGAACGCTGGGAGTGCAGGTTAGGGTGTGGTGGAGCGGTGCTGGTGTTTCAACAAGAATTTTCTGAGTTTTCACAAACTTTATTTATTTCTGTTTAGTCTATTTATTAGTGCTCCTTGGGATCTTTGCTTTTACAAACCACGCTCGCAAAGAGTCATGAAGAAATACGTATTTTTCGTGTTTTTTCAACTCTGTATACATTACGGTGTGCGTTCATTTAATCTCGAGACAAGAATACCTGTTATCAAGAGAGGACTGGTTGGTTCCTATTTCGGTTATTCCGTAGCGGAGCATCAGGAAACGCTTCATGATGGAAAACATAAAAGCTGGTAAAATTTATTATTTTATACGCATATATATTATATACATTATATATACTTGACTGTACTGACATTTACGATGAATGATTCTTGGCCGCTGAGCAAAAAAATCTTTGTATCCGTGAGAACCGGATTTTCTAAAGCATATCTTTCTTTTTCAGTAAACAATTGTACTTGTGTGATGAACTATTGATAAAAGACCGTCTGAAATATCTTATAAGCACAGATCCAATATAATACAGTTGTCGGAGGAAAAGTCTTTGTTATTAAAAGTTCCTCGTACATCTCAAAACGTTCGGATAAATTTTAGAAACATCGCTAAAATGAAGTCGAGTTTCAGCCCTATGCTAAAATCTAACAACCAGAAATAAATATATAAATATAAAAATAAAATACATAAATATTTCAGCAATGCTTCTAAATCATATCTGAGTGTTTTGTGCTGTATCGATCAACGCCATCGTTCAGCGTCTTCCTTTCCTGTTTTCCTTTCATTGGCGAATGATACGTCTCTTGCGAATATAGATTGTCTTCTTGGAAAAGACGGATTCTCTGATCGCTTGTACTGGGTAAACCAAACTGATGCCAATATGTAAAGAAAGAAGAAGAACACATTTTTCCTGGAGAGCACCCTTTATTTAAATCATTGATTCATTTCTTCACTGATATATTCCCGAGAATATCTTTTAGAGCATACTTGATATCTCGTAATCGGACATGCTTGTCTCTATTATTTATCATAAGCTTTTGGAGAAAGGTTATTTGGTTTTTACTCTATCAAGGGAGAATTTGATAAATAAAAATGCGATTGGATGAAGAATGTTTTTTTAACAAAAATTTATTACGTAATTCGTTCTATATTCACACTATGATCGTCTACCTCATTATGTGAGTAACTTATTATCGCGATTGTGACTTGTATGAGATAAAAATCCTGCAACAGGAAATCCAGGTGGCCCTCCTCGTTTGATTATTTTAAATATTTATACTGACACACACGATATATCTATATTGATAATACAGCTTCACATCCTGTGTTTCTTTAGTAAAATTTGTTGCGCTATTTTATATACTATTATTGGCATAGTTGAAATAGAGTTCAGTCAGATGAGAGAATGAATATTTATAAAGAGATGAGACATCAATGTTTGTACTATTTGCATACAGTTATTTTAATAGTCTGGAAAACCTTTATAATTTTAACGGATAATACAGTACTAGTAATAGTGCAGTTATTAATACATAAATGAAGCATCATCTTCAGTTCATTTAATACGTATGACACATTAATGATTAATGTTTATAGAGTTTAACACATGCTCGCCTGTACGTTTAAGATTTCACATGAATCATTCAGATGCTCTGACCTTAGTGAATAGCTTTACATTTCTTTGTACGATAACTCATAAAGCTACAATAGAGGGGAGCATAACAATGAGTTATCTGCATCTTTTTATGCAGTGAATGACCCAAGACATTTTAGGTGTAGTTTAAGGAAATATTTTTCTGGAGACAAATTGAAATATGATCTTAAAAATTATCAATCTTCTTCTGTATAGGATGCTGATCGGTGCACCCTTGGATCAAAATAAACAACCAGGGACTAACCGATCTGGTGCATTGTGGAGATGTCCCTTAACAACATTCACCAATGACTGCATCCAAGTCATAACAGATGGACAGGAAAGTAAGATTTCACAACACTATAATTACAGCAGTAATGTGACAGACATGGTATTATAGTAATGAGCCACTATATTATATAGGCAAGCTGCGAAGAGCAGACAAACCTGACTCAAAGCTATTTCAGCTGTTCTACGTTGGCTGTGTGAAATGTCAACGTTGAATTGAAAGTAAATCAATAATTACATTAATTGTCGCTCATATTTTCAGTCATTTTTAGCCAACATATCACCATTATGCTCATGTATATATTCCATGTATGCTACTGCGTAGGCTTTAGGCTAATCTAATCCTCCATAAGATTCGACACATTTTTCTCGCTGATACTACAGAATTAATCGATGTTCCATTATTTTCTGGTTATTCGAGCAGCCGAAACTGGTCTTTACGATTCAAGTAAGTCCGCTAAGAGGGTTTAATGAAGAATGCGACGTATGACAATTTTATTTTTTTGCGTCAAGACTGTTTTCAAGGATTTCGCTGGGATTTGTCGTCCTGGATCCTTTCAAGGATCGAGAACTTCGTGCATGCGAGCGTTCATATATATTGGCAGTTGAAGCATGAGAGCATATATTATTATATAATATTTCTACGTAAACGATCTGCCTGCTTTAACAAGGGATTTCGCCTGCCAAAACAAACCTTAACATGATGCTACTCTGCTAAGGGGAAATAATATCATTTAATATTTATACTTTTTGTTAACTAACATTTGCATTGCCAGCTGTTTCGCATTTACATTTATCTTAATTACTTTCATGCTGCATATTGCACTGACACTAATATATATAACGATCAAGTCGAGCGAGATACGCTAATAGTAAACTTAACGACCCCTTAACTTAATTTAGAGTTAATTAAATAATATCCTGTAAAACAATGGTAGAATATCTATTAACGTGTCCACTGGTATTTGGATGCTGTCATAATTTTATTCTACTGACAATTTATTAATAATATAGTTATTAATAAATTAATCCCTTTATATCCTTACGGTATATTTCCAATAATTTAATCAGAAGTAATAGAATAATTTTAATACAGCGTCAACTCGCTCGGCTATCAATTATATTTATTCAGATAAGGATTTTCGAATTAACAAATTCTGCATCGAAGGAGTTTCAAGCATATGATGATTTGCCATAGTGACATTAATTAACAAGATGTATTTCACTTTTTCATGGAAACTATCTCTTTGCAGATATTGACTCTGAAACACTCATACCTCCTCGTGAGGATGAGATAAAGGATAATCAATGGCTAGGAGTGACTGTTCGCAGCCAAGGTGTTGGTGGAAAAGTTATGGTACGCATTGCTCAGAATAAATGGCTCATATTATGATATGTCCTGAACTATTCTATGAAATTAATTAATTATTATTCTAACAGGTTTGCGCTCATCGTCACATAGTGAAAACGGCTGATTCGCAATGGGGCCAAGGGCAGTGTTATATACTGAAACAAGACCTAAAATTCCAAGATATCAAGAAACCCTGCTCCGGGAAACCGACTGACAAGTAATCAAGGCTTATTGTATTTATGTATTAATGAAATACTAATTATAAATATATTCTATTAGTTATTAACTACGTAATTCTCTACAGGGCACACGAACAGTTCGGTTACTGTCAAGCCGGAACTAGTGGAATGTTAACGTCGGAAGATCGTGTAGTCATCGGTACACCAGGACCCCATACATGGCGAGGAACTATGTATGTTCTTCCAGTCTCTGACGATTTTCTAAGCCGTGATAACACAGTTTACAATGTACCTATGCAGGATGCCTCTCCGGTCAATAAATACAGTTACTTAGGTAGGCTATTATCTAAACTCTGAAACATCCTTATGACTAAAGACCCTAAAGTCATACAATATTATCACATAAGAATCCTCGCCTCGATGATGGGACACTGATAAATCCTCGTGTATTTTCTTACTTGCTAGGAATGTCGGTGACTGTGGGAAATTTCTTTGGCACGGGACTAGTCTACGCAGGCGGTGCACCACGTTCCAATGGGACGGGTCAGGTTATCATGACGATTCGTCGTGAAAATAAACCAGACATGACCGTCGCCCTGATTTTGGACGGGGAACAATTTGCTTCCAGTTACGGCTACGAAATTACGTCGGCAGATGTTAATGGCGACAAGTAATTAGCCACTAATTAATCTGAAACAATAACCAATGGGGAATGTTAATAACCGATTAATTTTTCCCTTTCTAGAATTAGCGATCTGATTGTTGCTGCGCCTTTTTATTTTAACAAGGCTGAGGGTGGTGCTGTATACGTATACACGAGTCTGTGTATCAATCCAAATGCCAATGAGAAATGCAACAAGCCGACGAAGCTCGTCGGTCGCGAGGAATCTAGATTTGGATTCGCTCTGGCGAATTTAGGAGATCTAAATAAAGATGGTTACGAGGATATAGCAATCGGTGCACCTTACGAGGGAATGGGAGCTGTCTACATTTATTTGGGATCTAAGAATGGTATCATTACTGCGCCTTCGCAAGTCATTCATACAGAGGAGATGCCTAGGACATTGAAAACCTTTGGTTACTCATTAAGCGGTGGAATAGACATGGACCATAATGGTTATCCTGATTTATTAGTGGGGGCTTACGACAATGACGCTGTTGTACTTCTACGTTCTAGAAAAATTATTGATATCACAACGTATGTACAGTTTTTAACGAAGAATGGATCTTATCAGGATAAAATGGAACCTATTGATCCCAATAAGGCAGGATGCTTTGCTGATCCAACATCAAATTATACATGGTATGTAATAAATTTTTCTACTTAATTTTCAATACACTAGGTTACGCTATACAATTATTTAATACTGTTATGCATAGCTTCTCGTTTATAGCTTGCTGTAAGACAGAATCCTCGGTAAAGGATGAAATGCAAGATGTGAAATTAAATTACTATATAGCAGCTGAGACGTTTTTGGGAATCAAAAAATTCTCCAGGGTATGGTTCGGTGCAAGAAATTCTTCAGTAGAAAGACCACTATCCATTAACCGTAATGTCATATTAGATCCAACGAAGCTTGAATATTGTCAGAAAGAGACTCTGTACTTAAAGGTAACTGTGGTTATGATAATTGCATTAAAAAGTCACTTGTAATTTCCTCATCACTTGTAATATCATTCTAGGATAATATCAGTGACATTCAATCGCCTATAAAGTTCCGCTTAAGTTACACGTTACTTCAAGATGAACCTGGAATGCCTGCTGAAGGACTGCCACTTCCGGACATAAAGAAATACCCGATTTTGAATCAGCAGGAAGCAGCACGTATCTTTGAAGCAACTTTCCAAAAAGATTGCGGAACCAATGACATTTGCGAGAGCGATCTGCAGATTGATGCTAAATTGAATTTATCAGCGTCAGCAATTAAACCAAATTTCTATGAACTCTTGCTAGGGGAAAGAGAACAAATTATCGTGAATATTACTGCCAGAAATTTGGGTGAATCTGCATACGAGGCTAAACTGTTCATAAAGCATTCAGCGAGCTTAAATCATCATGGCCGTAGGATCATTAACTCTGTCATTTGTGATACCCACAATAGCACCTTAGTGTTCTGTTTGATTGGAAATCCATTTAAAAAGGATGGTGCATTGAATTTTCAAGTGAAGTTCGATCCTACAGGTTTAGAGGACAATGAAGCTGAGATAGAATTTGTAATTTTTGCAAATTCAACATCCACAGAAATTACAAAAAAAGAACCAGTGCGTTTGCAGGCTACCGTACTCAAGAAAGCAGAATTATCTATCAGCGGGTACGTAGAGATTAAGTTATATGTATATTAATATACAAGCGCCACTGCATACTAAAAATATTGTAATAAATTGCAGAAGTGCCAAGACCCAATGGGTCGTGTACGGGGGACCTGTTATTGGGGAATCTGCCATAAAGCAATTAAGCGAAGTAGGCCCAAAAGTTTCTCACATTTATGTGGTATATAATGAGGGACCCTGGAAAGTGAGCAGTGTCGAAGTACGAATTTCATGGCCCTATGAAGTAGCAAATAATAAACCCCACGGCAAGTGGCTTCTGTACCTGGAGGAAATTCCAACTGTTGAAGGTACACTACTTGTTAATTTACAGTAAGAGTTGTTGACCACACATAGAGAATTAATAGCAGCTGGTTACAATGAAAGCTTTGTCTTTTAGCTCTAGGAGATGGCGAGTGTACGCTTTCTCCAGGATTTGAAGCCAACCCATTGAAACTACAGGGCAGCTTAGGTCTTGACGACTTGGATCCTCTATCTCCCCCATCTACAACGCTTATGTCAGATCTTCGTAATGAAACTAATTTCGTACGAAGGAGACGAGACACGGGAAAGATTGCGAACATGCACACGGTTGTCGACAAGGAGGGTCATAAGCACCAGGTGGTTTCTATGGTGGGTATCAACTAAGTCTCAAGTAATAGGTACTACACTAGAACGTACTAATTGATATAAAACAGATTAATTAGAGAAAATGAAAATTCATTTATAGAATTGCAAGGCTGGCTCGGCTAAGTGTTTCGATATCATATGCATAATTTACAACTTGCAAAGGAAACAGGAAGCAATCATCACCGTGAAGGCCAGGTAAGGAATTCGGAAGTGATTTGAAACTTTAACAGTTTACCATTATGTAAATCTGTTTGGTCCCTTAGGCTATGGAATTCGACGCTTGTCGAAGATTTTTCAAGAGTGGATAAGGTGAAGATTAGTTCCAATGCGAGGATAATTATTCCATCAAATATTGTGATTCAGCAGGAGAATGTCAAAGATGATCAGGCAATTGTATGTTTAATTTATACTTTATATTGAATCTTTGGTCATTAATTATGATTGAAAATAATACTTTCTTTCGTGACTTTTAGGCCGAAACAATTGCGTATCCAGATTTATTGAGTCAACAGGACGCAGAGCCAGTGCCAATTTGGATAATAATAGTAGCGGTAGTAGCAGGTCTGTTGTTGTTAATTTTACTGACTCTGGTTCTTTGGAAACTTGGATTTTTTAAAAGACGCCGACCTGACCCGACACTTTCTGGAAATTTGGAAAAGCACAGAGACGACAATCCCGAGCAGGAGGCGTTATTCAGCAAACACTAAAAGTAATTTTACTTAATAATTCATATGCGCAGAATAGGCCTTCGAGTAAGATATTCAACATACCGAGTATCAGATCAGAGTACTTACAACTAAGTAAAAACTAGAAGAAAAACAGAAAAAGCGAAAAGAAAAGCGTATTTATGATTACATAGTAGTTTAAACGAAGATGCCTTATATATCGAGAAGAGATCTGCGATTTCTTTGCCATTGAATTTCACTGGCAGCATTTCTTTAGTGCCTTAAGAAAGCTATGAAAGTATAAATGATGTTTATTTCTTTTTTCTCTCGCAAACCCTTCTGGCAAGACTGACGAGCGATTAAAAAATGGCTAAGACGAACGGTGCTGCTGTCCAAGTACTTTTTTTCTATTATATTATTTTTTACAAAACTTCGTTACGAATGAAATAGAATTAATAACAGTGGATAATCACGTGCCTAATTTTCTTAAGACCCAGTAGCCATTAGTGAGTCATCATTCGAAACGCTTTAACAAATGTCTAGAAAGATATGCATATATATATAACAGAAAAAAACGTTTGTGCAAGAAACTACTGTACATTTTCTACGCCTTTTTAGTTAATAATCAGATATTTATTGAATGTCAAGTTCTCTAAAAGATCTTACTTTAAAGTTTGTGTATTTTAACC
Organism: Trachelus iudaicus; assembly: GCA_030142595.1. NCBI lineage: Eukaryota > Metazoa > Arthropoda > Insecta > Hymenoptera > Cephidae > Trachelus > Trachelus iudaicus. Next base: position 94,395 of record JARQTH010000547.1, read on the forward strand.
ACTGCCTCCAGAATATCAGAGCATGCTCGTTAAGCTAAAAACATTCCGCCAGGTGGATAAAAACGCTTCTACTTGGTCGTCTATAAAAACTTGTTTGAAAAGTTTCATCGACATTTATCATTATCCATCATAAAATCAATTGCCATCGAATACACATATACAATGTGTTTAGGATCCGTACATTTTATTAATTTTATGTGGAATGTAAAAGTCATTTAATTTTGTATCAAACATAACTAAGCTGTACGTTGAGCATGGCTTTAAATTTTGTACTTACGCCCTCTGCACCTTTGTCGTTCGCAAGTTCTCAAACGATGCTTTAATTTTTGTATAGGACTCGATATGAAATATACACATATACATCAACATTATTTGAGTATATTATTAGTTACCCAGTAGTTCTCTAGCTTTTGTAATTTCATTTCAGACTGGAATATTTTGTATATTAGATAGATAGATCAAGTTATCTGTGTATTATGGATATGTACCATTGATACCGGATGGTTTAATCACTGTCTTACATATAATTATACTTTACGTAGATTTTCAATGAAAATAATTCGTAATTCTTTCTCGTTATAGGACCGACACAAACAGTTCGATTCGACGACAAAAACAATTCTTTCCCAAACGTTTCTTTCTTTTTGTCATTGATCATTTTTACTTTACTCAGAAGACACAATTTTACAGAATTTACATCAGTCAATCGATAATCCTTAAAATTATGGAAGGCATTATATATAGGGTGTTTTTTTATCTTCAGACATCGAAATATCTAAAGAAATACGCATCCTAAGAAAAAAATGTCCGTAATAAAAACTTTTTATTTTCGAGGGGGAAAAGCGACTACAAAAATTTACCCCACTCCCTGGGGGCAGGAGGGGGGCAACTTTGAAATTTCAAATAGGTTGAAATTACGTGTCGTGTCACACCTCCAAGCTTATGTAGTTTCGTATTTTATTGATGGTAATTTGAACGGTGAAGAATACCATAACTTTTTAGAAAATGAACTGCCAATATTGCCCGAAGAACTAAGCTTGGAGGTGCGACACGACATGTGGTTTCAACATGACGGTTGTCCAGCACATTATTCGGGAATCGCGCGGAAAGTACTGATTCATGAATTTGATGGTTGATGGATTGGTAGAGGAGGTCTGGTAAATTGGGGCCTGCCGGATCGCCAGATGTTACGGTGCCGGATTTCTGTTTGTGGGGTTATCTAAAGAGTCGTGTTTATCAAGAAGTACCAACAACTCGTGATAACATGATCGAGCGAATCAAATCTGCTTGTGGACAAATAACACTAGACACACTTCGCAGTTGAATCTTTCGAAGCTCGGATTAATAAGTGGATCGAAATGGGAGGACAATATTTTGAGAACTTATTGTAAAATGTTAATCGAAAACAATCTCCCCGATGGTGAGAGGCAAGGGGACTCGCCGAAATCAAGCACCCCGAAGGGAATAGGCCACTACTACGTCCACGTCGTGATTCCTGGATAGAGGTAAAAGTAATGCCTAAAATTGAATCGATTACAATTTAATGAACCTCCTGAATACATTTAACACGTTTGATTTACCTTTCGTTTGGAAGTGTTATCCTTGAAATAATCAAAAATTTCATTTATCGACATTGCAGCGCCATCTATCGCGAATCAAAAAAAAATTTTAAAACAAAACTCACGTCTTTTTTTAAAGAAGAATATGAATCTGTGATAAAGAATAGGGCCCGTACTCATACCTCTCTTTTAGCGTTAAGAGACGTCTATTAGTATCTCCTATCCTATGTTATCTTTTGTAAACACAAAGGATAGGAGATACTAATAGACGTCTCTTAACGCTAAAAGAGAGGTATGAGTATGGGCCTAGGGGTACCTAATTGAAATTTCAAAGTTACCCCCCTCCTGCCCCCAGAGGGTGGAGTTTGGGGTAAATTTTTGTAAAGTCGCTTTTCCCCCTCGATAATAGTTTTTATTACGGACATTTTTTCGTAGGATGCGTATTTCTTGAGATATTTTGATGTCTCAAGATAAAAAAACACCCTGTATACCTGAATAGCTAGATTTTTCTTATAAGCTGGTGGCTTCTAATCGTAGTTCGTATTGGAATATTTGTATATTTGGTATTATATAATATAATAATTCTTACCTCCTTTTTATTCGATTCAGTCCATGTTAAGTACCATCTTGCTGTGCTGTCTTCTTAAGTACAGGCAGTCTAGAATAATAAATCTGGAACAGAAATAGTAAAATTATTGGTAAGGGTATAGGATTTATTGTCTTTGTTCGATGTGTGAAAAGTGATTGAAATTACCTGTATAAAAGTATTGCAAGTGGTGCTGTAGAGGCATGCCATAATGAGTGAGCATCGAAAACCCAAAAAATTGGAGGAAAATCAGCCAACTCAAGTAATGTTACAGACACTGTTAAGACATTGAACCAGCCTACTAGATAGATATGGGCCAATTTTTGTCTATTACGGTACCACCAGAACATTGTTATGGCAAATGTGAAAAATCCTGAAAGAAATTGAAAACATGAGTATTGCAAAAAAGCATCTGATGCTTAAAAAATCTAATCTACATAAATTTACAGTATCAAATACAAATGATCATATTACTTGTTCATTTACCAAATAAAATGTTGAGTTTCATATTATATCCATAGTTAATAGTGCCAGACCACAAATGCGACAAATGCGTATACAGGATACTTATGTACAAGCATGTCATCACAATAAATGCTTTGTTATTTTTGTAGATTAGTCTGAAAAAATGATAAAAGTATCGCGATGGTTTTAGCTATTTAAATTACAGAATAAACAATGTTAGTAATTGCCTACAGCTACATTAACGACAAGCATTTAACCAAAAATCACACAAGTATGTAAACAAACATAGTATAAAGCAATATTTTATATAACTCTCAACTTTTAAAAATCTTACCTGAGTATCATGCAGTAAAAAAGTGTAAGCACAATAGTGAAAGCACAGGAATAATCCATTGCTTCAGTAAATGGCTTGTCCCGTGCATGAAAGACCGTAGACCAGAACCATCCCGTCAGACAGATCTATCTCAAGCAACGATAATTTATATGAAAAATCACCTTTGTAAAATGAAGTGTAGAAATGCTCACCAGACTGAAGTAAGTCCAAACCATGGACATTGGAGCTGATGATCTTACTTCCCTTTGAAACTTTCTGTACATCGTAAAATGTACTTGAAAATTAAGTAATGAGAATAAAACAGATGCAGGTTCTTGCAGTCCAAGAATTCTCACGAAAGGCCACTATACCAAATCCAATAAGATTAAGCAAGATCAAAAACAATAAGCTAGAATAAAATAATTCTTTATATATACCTTTCCATGAAATTGTGGAACCTGCAATCCATGGGCTTGAAAGTGTTCCACCGTATCCCACATGCAGTTATAACTGCAGTCATCCTTACACGACCATAAGAGCAATTGTACGTCCATGGAAGGATTATGTCTGAATTCTTTGTCTTAGAAAAAATGAAAAGTTTAAGTAATAAAATAAGACTATCAGTAGCTTAAATCTAATCTAATAACAATACTTACCATTCTTACAATTTTCAGTATGACACTTTAAAATGCAATGATTATAAAACTGTGACTTGTCACCCTTTGAAGCAAAGGTTACTGTTATTAAAAATAATTGAACTATAAAGAAAATACGTATTAAACTCCTCATATCAGTAAAAGCACGCGTTCAATTATGTCGATAGCTGACACTTTGGAAATTCTACACAAACATAACCTAATGTTTTCATACGCAACAAGACGAATACGTGACGGGTACGTTCCGAAATTCACCGCCTCCCACTGAGTCTGTACTATGAGTATGATTGTGTCCCTATTTATCTGCATGCAATTGAGTGAGACATAATTGTGCTCAAGGTACCGCTTTCGGCGCGGTACCAATCGTCATGAAAACGCTCCTCGTGAATGAACAATTCCCACCATAAAAAAATATAAATTCTAACAAGGCAGAAAAGAATATAATGAACCACCTAAGATTTCTTAAAATAAAGACGATATATTTAGAAAAATTAACGTTCTAATCGTACTGCTTTTATACAGGGCCTTCCATACCGTCTCTTTGCTTCTTCAACAAACGCATTTTCCATTTGCCTAACAATTTCATTGAAGAATAAATTCGAAAGATGCGAATGAATGATGGATCTGAATTCGAATGAGAGGGAAAAATCAATGACGCAGGTCTGCGCATTATTTTTAAGACCAGGACTAAATATCCACAATGTGTTTAAATGATTAAACAATTTGCCATCTGTACATTCCGCCTTGACTAAACGTGGTTTTATCATTTTCACCTTTGACGTGTAACTTTCATTCAACGGTGGAAATCCAATAACTAAATTAGCTTTTAAAAATTCATCATTTCTCGTTATTATATCAGACTTCTTGCAGAAGGGAACGAATTTCTTATAGTTAGCCACATCAGCAACAACATTGTACATCTGATCCATGGAAAATCTGTAGACAGTTAATATAGCACTGATTATTGTAATCATTGTGACCAATAACTTTTTCTCTTTAAAATCAAGAAATATTTGGCATTGCTTACCCAATCAGTTTACGACCTTCGTACTCTTTCGTCTTTCCCGTACTGTACAATCGTTTGAAACTTCCATTATATTCGTTTGTTGCCGATAGGAAGACTTCTGCCATGGAAATATACCTAAAACCGATTAGAAATCACTGTACTCTATATTAAAATATACAAACTATACCTTGTTATCGTTATAATTACTCGGATAACGGTACAGTATACAAGTAAAACATACGTTACAGGGGCTATCTGTTCATAACTTTCAATACAAATAAGTCCCTTAGATTTCACACTACTCGTAAATCCACACCCTTCAAGATAAAACATAGGTTATACCAGATGATAATATGAATTAAGTGATTCTTTACCTGTACATTTTTAATATTTTATAAGATTCCAATATCAGCGTTCACGAGCGATCCAACAAGATACAATTGTGCATGCAAACAGACCGTTTGTGCATAAATCACATTATATATACTTAATGTTCTAAATAATGCGAGTGAATTGTGCGTCTTGCATTCGTCAAGTCAGCCAAGTTTATCTGCGAATGAAACGTAATCTCTCCTGTCTCTCTTTATTTTATTCGAATATACTTGAGCAATAATAAAATATATGAAGTATTTACGATATAAATAGCAAGGATAAAGTAACCTTTACATTTTCTAAGCGGTTTCTGACGTGGTTGGTATTCCCGTCTACGGAGAAGTCGCTTTCTTTCGTTACATAATATAGTGTTTTTTGTGTGCTTCTCAGACGATGGCAACGATTTTTCCTCGCTCCTGCAGAAGTGCAGTTAATCAGGTATTGATTGTTAAATATTCAACTCCGATTTACTTGTAAAACAATAGCTAGAGAACTCATTCCCAACACTGAAAATCTTATTGCTGGATTACACTCAGTTGTGGTCAATGGCAAATTGACAGATATTGGTTTTTTATGAAAAAAAATTGTTTGCTGGATTTGTAAATTTTATACAAGATAATTTTGTTCAAAACATTGATATTGAATATTACCATTTAAGTAAATTAGTTAAATTATCTAACTGTGTACTTATACATGTAGTTCCATATGATGACAGCCGAGTCACAAGTTTGATTTTGGTATTTTAAGTGGTTCATTATTTTTGTTGCAGGTCAGAGCATTCCATGCTTCTAGTGTGCAAAATGCTGAGGCCAGACTCAAGACATTTGCTATTTACCGATGGAATCCTGATCAACCCAACGAGAAACCATATATGAAAGAGTACAAGGTTGATCTAAACACGTAAGATTTTTAGTTATTTCATTTCTTTCTGGGAATTATATAATTTTCTAATACGATTCCTAGGTACTTATCCTTAACACCAAATTTGTTTTAGTTGTGGACCTATGGTGTTGGATGCTCTGATTAAAATTAAGAATGAAATTGATCCTACATTAACTTTCCGCCGATCTTGTCGGGAGGGTATATGTGGATCCTGTGCTATGAATATCGGTGGTACAAATACTCTCGCTTGCATTAGCAAAATTGATAGCAACATAAACAAGACCAGCAAGATTTACCCATTGCCCCATATGTATGTCGTGAAAGATTTAGTACCTGACATGAACAATTTCTACAATCAGTATCGTAGTATTCAACCCTGGCTTCAACGTAATGACGTAAAGGAAATTGGGCGTCAACAATATTTGCAAAGTGTTGACGATCGTAAGAAACTGGTAAGTCTACAATGAAAAATTTATAATTTGATACATACCTTATGGATAATCATTTTTCCAACTATTAGGATGGATTATACGAATGCATTCTGTGCGCTTGCTGTAGTACTTCTTGCCCGTCATACTGGTGGAATGGAGATAAGTACTTAGGACCAGCTGTACTTATGCAGGTGAGAGATTAAATATTGGATAGAAGATTTTTTTGTAACTGATACCAATTGGAAGTAAAATTACAACGTTATGCAGATAATTTGAAATTTATTGAAATATTTATCTTTTTAAGCAACAATGGAGAGTTCAATTAAATGATTACAATTTTTTAAAGAGAATAGATCAGCAGACATTGAAGTACATTGAATAATTCTAAAATACAGTTACTTTTATAATATTCCTTATGATAAATATTATTTAGTCCGCAATGAGTTCACTGATTTGTCTCGTTGTTGGCAATCGTAAAAATTATCGATCACTTATTGAATTTATTTTTATCATTCAGGCATATCGATGGATTATTGACTCCAGAGATACTCAAGCAAAGGAGCGTCTTGAGAAACTCAGAGACCCTTATTCAGTTTATCGATGTCACACGATCATGAATTGCACCAGGACTTGTCCAAAGGTAACTTCCCCAGGATGTACTAATCGAATAAAATCATGTTAAAAATAAAATCGAAAAATGAATTCTTTCAGGGTCTAAATCCTGGACGAGCCATTGCTGAAATTAAGAAGCTGCTTGGCAACGTAATTGAAAAAGAAAAACCAGGTCTGAATACAACAGCCCTGCAAAATTAAAAGCAGAAAGGGAGTTAGTCGCAGTTTAAAGTCTATTTAAAACCAATGAAAACTACCGAAAGCCTTCCTGAGGCTGTGTAGCATTCAGTGTAATCATCAAGATAAATGAATAAACTTAAACGAAAAATAAATCATAACTAGGAAGAAGCACTTATGAATTTATAGAATTTTTCATTTTAAAGTATGCGCACTTGTGCAGCTTCATGCATAGTTCGTTTGATTTAACCAGCACAATATTTTGATGATGATTTACCGCCACCTTGAATCATTACCGTTGTACTTATCTTCATTTGTATACTTCATAAAAATTTACTAAACTGTGTGGAAAGCGTCTGTACTATTTCTTTTTTTTTACTGTACTAATCATTTTTTTAAGGTCAAAAGTTTGGCGAATTATAGATGAAATCTCATCGCACATTGAAAGGCGTATAAAGCCTGAGAATTTTTAATACGTAAAATATTGATATGCATCGTTATAAGAGAGTTGCGTATTTAAAGAATTATTCTTTATATCTCCAATAGAAATTAGGGTTCGGAGGCCATTCTAATACGAGCAGTTTCACGTGATCGATTGTGAACTTCAGCTGTACGCAAAGTTATTCCAAAGATGTCTTCGTGATATCTCGTTTCATCCTAAAATCATTAATTGGATTATTTTAATGGTCTTACTTTCCTTTTCCTCGCCTGTTGCAAAGTACAAAATTAAATACTTTACCCGGAGTGACAGCATATAAGCTTCAACTTCTTTGTCAGTTAATTGACCATGCGACTGAATAATTTGTTTCAATGTCTGGTAAACATCCTCCGCCATTGTGCAATCGCCACAAACGTAAAAGTGTCCATGCTCGTGTACTATCTTATTATATATCTGAGAGGATTCAGACTGTATCAAGTCCTGCACATACGTCTGCAAGATAATCAATATTAAAAATATTGTTCATTGTTTGATACTGTAGATATCATTGTTGGTAATTACTTTTTTGAGACCAGGTTCCCTTGATAAAGCAAGAAATACTTTATCTAATACCCCAGCCTCCATCATTTCTCTTTTTTCTTCTCTGTAAAGATCCAAATCCTTTTGTCTACAACCGAAAAATAGCCAAATCTTTCCAAAACGTTGGTTGTTCTTATCTAGTGCCATTTGGGCTAGACGATGATGCCAGAATCCACGGAACGGAGCAATTCCTGTTCCTGGTCCCACTAATATCATTGGTGGCTTGGTTTCAGGTGGCATATAGAAGTTTGGTGCGCTAAAATAAATAATATTACAGAAGCAATGTAAATATCTTGGAAATCCGAACTTTATAATTCTTATTTACCTGCGTACGAAGACGTATAAAGATTCGCCATCAGAAATGTTTCGAAGATAATTCGAGCAAACACCATAATGGGGAGGACCAGTTCCTCCTACAATAAGATATTTCAAAAACGTACAATTAAAATAAACTATCAGTTTATTTCTATAAAGTAAGTACCTTGTGTTCTGTATTCCACTACAGCAACCGTAAGATGAATTTGTCCTTGATGAACCAGCGGAGATGAAGAAATACTGTAGAATCTTGGTTGTAAAGGAGTCAAATAAAGTATAAGCAGAGAATCCAATGGTTTCACTGAAGGAAACTCTTCAAGAACTTCCAACAAATTAGGGAATTTCCAATGTCTCCAGTCTTCATAAGCAGCAGAATCCTGTTTGTCATAGATGATTTTAAATGTTTGCTACATTCAAAAACACACACAATACCCACTCACCGTAGCCAATTGAGTAAGACGGGTTTGTTCCTTTGGATTAGTAGCGATTGATGCAAAATATCTTAGAAGATTTGGCGTGGGTGGTGTCGTTATGTCCAAAAAACGGGTGAGCAACATCTTTAACGAGTTAGGCATATAGCGGTCATGCGGTACCCAACTCTTGACAATACCTGCAGCAGAAGAAATATATGTAAAATTAATTAACATTGTTGCAGCTAACAAATATAAGATCTACAGACCGTTTGGAGTGTGCGATTGTTTTTGCACTTGTAATTCAACAGACAAATCAGCATCAAATGTGATTTGCAATTTATCCAATATTCCATTAACGAGTTGTGGTCGATTACAAGCAAAAACTCCTAAATGATCACCGGGTTTATAAGTAATCTCTAAACCCGTTAAACCAAGCTCCAAGAGTAATGTAGCGCCACTGGAATATGACGGTTTAGAAAATGCAAGGTACCATTCGGACCGTTGAATAAAATGTATTATTTTGTACATAATTCTTACCTGGAGTCACTACCATTTAAATTAGTTTTCCTTAGCATGCTACATGTAGTCACATTTCTATTGTGACATTTACTCAGAGCCTTGGCGATGGGCTGGGGATCAGATTCCACAAAGCGTACAGTACCTGCTGATAAAGTATCAGAACCTAATGACAAGGCGATTTCTAATGAAGTATCATCATTATCCAGACAGAACGTTTCACAGGCAACCTACAATCCACAGACGATATAAAATCCAAATAATGAAAGGAATTAATTAAATTTTATCTCTATACTAACAGCGAATGTCTCCGCTGCCCATTTTCTAAATGCCTGTTCTTGTCCGCACATTTCATCTCCTTGAGCCAAACGCAGTAGTCGCTCACCACCTAATTCTCCTAGCAAATTATCCACGTAGCGTCCAAACGAACAAAAATTTGGATATGCTGAAGAACCTAGAGCGAAAACTGCAAATCGTACATTGCTTAATGGACCAAACGTATCTTCTGTCTGGGATTCTGTGACGGAACCACGCAAAGAATCTAATCTGTCGAGTTTCTTCGAGCTGCCCATTTCCGTCTGACTGTTGGCCTTTATGAAAGATTTCGATGTGGCTAAACTTATTTTCTCGTTGTTTGTATAAGTCTCGTTCATCTTCATAGCATATAAATTTTGTGCAAATGCCTCGCCGTTCTCTGGTGGATCACCATTTCCAAAGGTGGATGTCACTACCACAAGAAGAGCTTCGTGTTCTATGTTACTTATATCATAATCTGCCATACTCAATACCTAGAGAGAGAAAGAGAGAGGGAAGAGAAGAAAGACGGGAATATAAATTGATTACTAATTGCAATAAAAAATATTAAAGAAATCTATGATAATTCGTAATACCTGGGAATGGAAAGCGTGACCTAGCAATGTGCCAAGTTTCTCAGCATACATTTGTGATTTTCCAGTTTCAGTACCAAAAAGAACAGTAGCCTTTATTCTACGTGACAAAGCACGGCCGAATAATTTTGAAGTAAACTTCACTGCTCTAGCTATTTGCTTGAAATGAAATTTCCTTCTTGGTGTCTTACTTGTGATTTTCTTATCACGTCCTTTCTTCCATACATGCGTTCTCCAGGCAGGATCCTTAAAGGTTTGCGATTATTAATCAAATCTTTTGATAAAAATTAACAGAAATTTGCGTAAACTCAAGGTAAATATTACTTGAGCATCGTAGGATGGTTTTAAATGATAAAGTGCCATTTCCTGATGGAACACTGTAGTGGCAGATCCTGAGATTGGAGGAACAATCCAAAGCCAATCAGCAGGACAACCATTTCGTAGACGCATTTCGTTCTCATAATGTTTCATAAATGATTCTGACGCTGTATGATGGTCGACTATTGTTACATTATGCATTTGGAAACTGTAAAGCACAGCGACGTTGGCTTCTATCATTGCCTTATCCTTCCAAAGAGATATTGGAGTGTGCGTATCGAGTCCCATGTATGTTGCTATTGTCTGTAAATTATTATGGCCTATTGTATAACTATTCTATTCGTTGTATGGAGACAATACGTACCTCCAGAAGATTGTATCGATTGACATCACACAGATCTCTTGCTCCAATTTCTGTACTCATGTACCACCCATTAAAAGGTGCTGCAGTGAATTCTAAACCACCACAGTCAAATACCATACCAGATACCGCAGGTACAGCAAACCATTTAAGATTCATTTTCTCAAACCAATCATATCTATAAAGTCACATAATTGAATATCTAGTTAAGTATGAACAGAAACCAAATGGCACCTTGAGAAATACTTACGTAGGGTGAGTTAAGGGCACCTCAAGTACTAACTCCGAAGGGATATCAAAATAGTCAGGGTCATGTCCATTCGCTGACAAGATTATAGGTAGAATATCGAATCTTGTTCTAGTACCACGCCATCCCAGTTTCATACAAACCTACAGAATAAATTATAATATAATAATATAACTGAAAAAATCCCATACGATAGAACCTTTAAGACATTTTTGTACCTCAGTAAACTCCACATTGGCAGGATCACCGGTAATGGTTCCATCAGGATTTTTGTATCCTGCATATCCAATCAACTGGTGATTCCACACTCTGTAATCGTGCTTCCCATCAGTTCTTTGAGGGAAAATCGTTATAGCTGACCTGTGGTGAGATTGTGTTAATAAAAATCAATTACTATCTCACCGAACACCATGATATTTCTATTTCTGATCATAGTACCTAATATTACCCTTGTTAGTACTGTACTTAATATGATTACAAAGTGCTTCAAACATTCCACTCGTTGTAGTGACATAACGACAATCAAAAACCTGTAACTTTGACCACTGAATCCGTCCAATACATCTTGCTGCATTACGCCAAGCTAATTTAGCTCCGAATACTAATTCAGTTTCAGTTAGCTGGTACGTTCCTGTGCAGATAACTTCTTTTTGTACGCATTCCCAACGTGATTTATGAGCATCGCTATTAGATCTATAAAAGAGAAGCCAAATGCAAACATTTTGAGAAAGGCAAAGATTCAAATATTTATAATTCCCAACGTGAGTTGTAAGAATCGCTATTAGATCTATAAAAGAGAAGCCAAATGCAAACATTTTGAGAAAGGCAAAGATTCAAATATTTATCATATGAAACTGCAAATCTTGGAACCTTCTAATAGATGCAAAGTATTGTTCAAGGAAGTCCTTGGCATGTACTAAAGTCTCTTCCTTGGATCTGGGTTTCGGTCCATGAGAAGGCACGCTCATAACGCTACCCAAGCAGACTTGGCTGTTACATAGTGTTCTCTGGAAAACAATGAAATGCATGACAGCACATAGTAATTATAAATAATTCTTGAAAGAGAATAAAGAGTTAGTCACGTTTTACTTAGAGGAAACAAATGAATACCTCAAGTATGCAATAAATAAGAAATATGTAAATAATTCAAAAATGTTATTGAACGACTTGTCCTAGTAACATCCTCTTATAGTATACCTCAGCATTTCTGGAATGCAGAGAATCAAATGCTTCCGTTTTGTAAATTAAATTTCTCAGCTTCGTTGGTTTCCTTTGACAAGGTGGCTGCTCGTGATCCTTCATCTTCACGTCGATTACGAGTGTCCTCAACGAAGTTTTCCAAGCACTGAATACCTTCCTCTAGGTTTGCGTCGTTACCACTCCTTCTCGTCAGTACACTTCACATGAGATGAAAGATGAACGTAACAAGAATGGTCCAGGTACAGGTGGGAGAGGCGCCGAGATGATATTTCACATGCGCCAAGACTCGTCATTGATTTAATGTTAAATTCTCAAAGCGCGATTCATTCAAGATACAACATTAATTTTCTATAATGAGAATCAACAACTTTATACGGATTGTAATACAATTAATTACAAGTAATAAAGATCTTGGAGGAAAGAACGATTTTAAATTACTGGCTCAAGATTGTAATTTTAAATTGACGCGTCCAATCGCGCCTTTCAAAAGTGTCATCTATCGTTAATTTGGTCGAAACACAATTGAATTTAAATAAGTCGTTGACGCTATATTGTCCGTTAATAAAACCGTGTGTAGCATTGAGTTTTATTTATGTTAGAAAAGATAATTGATAACGATTTATAAGGATATAAAATGCCGAACGATCTACAGAAACGTAAAGTTGCATTTGCGTCAACCAGTGCCAATTGTTCTCCGTCCAAAGTGCCAAAATCTGGAGAATCTCAAAATCTCAGTCATGCTAGAAATCATTCTCAAATTTATGATGTTTCTACGGAAAGATTAATAGATAAATGGCTGATAGCCTCCCAGGGAAATGCTTTGATATCGCGTGAGGTAATAAAACGTATTTTGCGTTCTTAGCACAGAGATTAGAGACCCTTATTGCAGGAGGACAAACCATCTGCACATTTTTTGTTTAGGTACAAGGTAAAAAAGAATTAATAGAGGCTGAACAAAAATGCAAGGAGGCTGAAGAAAAGATACAATTGTTAACGAAGGAACTTTCCGTCACCAAAGAAAGGACGACCTCGCTCTCTGCTGCATTTAAGAGAGAAGAAGAAATAAAAAATGAACTTGCCAATAAGTAAAATTGACTTGGCTGTCATTAATTTAGATTTTTCTTAATGATACTTTCTTTGTTTCAGACTCAACGCCACTTGGGAAATGATACCCAGTATAACGGAACATGCAAATTCATTGACGGAAACGTTAAAGAATTGCGAACAGCAAGTTGATCAATTGTCTAATGTTTACGACAATGTTATAGCAAAGAATTTGGAAGTCATAAAGTATCTTCGTAAAGAAATTAATGACGTCAATATAAAGACTAAGGTGAAAGGAAATTAATAAAAATATATTTTAGAAATAAGAAAGGAAAATATTCATGGCTAGTAAAAACTTCAATCCTGTGCAGGTTGAAAGAATGAATGCTGAGAGTTTGATTCGCATTAAGGAAACTGATATAATCGAGTTAAAATCGAAAATCGGAAATTTCGAAGAAGAAATTTCACGAGAAAAAGAAATCGCTGCAAACGCGTTGAACGAATTGCGGGCTGTAGAGAAAAAGTGAGTCTTCCTTTTTTTTAAATAATACTGACAATCGTAATTTTAATGAAAAAAGTATTGCTGATAATAAATTATTTTCCTAAGGTCACTGGAAATAAATACAGAGAAGAGGATGCTGCAAGAAATCGTAGAGAATCTGAAAGATTCGTGGAAATTGGAAAAAGAATCACTAATCGCGGTAATGAATATTTGTAAATTTAAAGTATATGATGACTTATAATTTATTTCTGCCATTGTTGTAGGAATCTATGGAAAAGCAAAAAGAATTGATAGCTACCAAGCAAGATTACGATAAGCTATGGTCATCGTTCAAGACCTTAGAAGAAGAATCCAGAAAATTAGCACAGACGGAAGAACAACTGAAACTGGAGTTGTGTTCAAAAGAGGAAGAGGTATCATGTATTCTTAGAGATTTAGAGTATGAAGTTAATATTACCATGATCTTTCAAAAAACAGTACCAGAAGACATTGTACAATTTACAATCGGTGGAACAAAAATGGAAAGAGTACGAAAAACGTTTTGAAGAATTCCTAGAGAAAATAAAAGAATTGGAAAGCAAAGAACTGGATTCGGCCAACATAACAGAGAAACTTAAGGACGAAATAAATGACTTGAAAAGGCAATTAGTAACGTTGCAGGAAGAGAAGATGAAATGTGAGTCAGAGAGTCACGTGAAAATTCAAGAAACGATCAAGTCCTACAAACATCTTCACGAGAGTCTTGAACGAGATTTAATAATACAAAAAGAAAAATATGAAGCGTGTTTAAAAGAGAAACAAAAAATACATTCGTTACACAGCGCAGAATTATCAAAATTGCAGTCGGCGTTGAGTGAATCCAAGTGCGAATATGAAAAACTTAATGAAAAATATTACTTCGTTCAAAAGAATAATGAGGATCTTCAAAATAAAATAAAAAAGATGTTCGAAACTCAAGCAACAGAAAAACTTGAGTCACAAACTGAACTTAAAGTTAAGATACAGGAATACATGGAAAAGGAAACCGTATATAGGAATAAAATAAAAGAATTAGAAAATAAGTGTGAAAATATAAAAATCTCCACTAATGTGGAACCTACGGCGAGAATCGAGGTAATATAAAATTATTAATCTCCTGGACCAAACCTTGTCGAACATAAATTAATCATTTTATTCTTCCATCAGAAACCGCCGCAAACTCCAGTTTTTAAAAGTAACGTAGTACAATCAACCAAGCACGTTCGATTTGACTTCGATTTATCTTCTGATACCAGTTCTGTCGATGTTGAATCAGTGGTACGTAATGAAATAATGACTTTCAAGTAAAATTAAAAGTATTCGTTAATTTATTTTATTTCTCCATTTCGTCTATAGTTTCCCAGCAGTGAAACACGTTTCGAAAATTTGTTAAAGTCTACTGAGAGCCCATCGAAACAAGCAACGAAAAATACATCGAGAAAATTTTTTAAGCGAAATACTAAGTCTTCTCCGACCAGCAAACGTTAAAAAGTATATTAATATTAAACAATGCAATATGTATTAGAACAATATAAGGATTTTATCACGCACTAATGTATTTCTTCATATATCACATCAGGTGTTCATTCTTTCAAATATATATTAATATATAACTTATATATATTAATATATCAAATATATAACAAACAATTACTTGCAGTGATTTACTGTATGATTACAATCAGTTCTTTACATGAATAAAGGTTTCATTTATTTGACCATTTCCATAAATTTGCAAATCAGTCTTTTACATAATACATATTCTTCCCTTGAATAATTGGAAGATAACAATTAAAATGATAAACTCTAATCTCCAATAATAAATTTTGCATTTACATTCTTTTCTCTTGGAACAATTAATATTGCACGATTTTTGGACCCGTTAGAAACCCTATACCCTACTAAAATATAATATAATACCTGGATATTATATCTAATGTAAAAGTTTTAAAGTCCGTACTTTGCGGTTGTCTATAAGGTGAAATATTTTATTGTTTAGTTGTCGTCTACTAAGCTTGTCGAACAATCCCACTTCATCGACCGTTCCACGGCCATTTTCCATTTAGAATAACGAAGGTCCCTTTCTGTAATGTACAATTAAAACAAAGAAAAAATTAACCTAGGGCTCTGGCTCTTTTACGATTGTTCGACAAACACTGGTGGATTAATTATCAAACACTTCACTCATAATTAAATGACTTACCGTCTTCGCCAATTTGAGGGGTGAAGGTTGTTATTTGATCTGCTGTAATGTCATTGATATCGATCAGACTTGCTCCAATTCCAGCCAAAATAGCAGCACCCAAGGCAGTAGTTTCTACCATGTTGGGTCTCACTGAATTTAATAATTAAAAAAGACGATTAGACGCAATTTTACAATAATATATATTCCATGAACTTTATCACACACTTACCAACGGCAATTCCAGTTAAATCCGCTTGCAACTGCATCAGAAGATTATTGACAGTCATTCCACCATCAACTTGAAGAGTCATCAGTTTTGTGCCTGAATCCTTTACCATTGCTTCAAGAATATCCCTTGTTTGAAAACACACAGCTTCCAAGGCTGCTCTGATAATATGATACTGTTGTGTGTCTTCTGTGATTCCACAAATTACTCTAAAAATTACAAATTTTTTTTTTTCAATTGAATTAAAGAATATTTGATATCTATTTCACACTTATCAATGAGCTAGCACATTTTACCCGCGAGCATCTTGCTGCCAGTAGGGAGCGTATAGACCAGAAAATGCTGGGACAAAGTATACATCCCCGGAACATCGCACACGTTCTGCGAGATCCTGAGTTTGAGTGATGTTACTCATTAGCTGTATATTGTCACGAAGCCAAGACAGTGCAGCACCAGCTACTGCAACTGATCCTTCAAGAGCATAGACTGCTGGCGAGCTGCCAATCTTGTACCCAACGGTAGTGATGAGGCCTTGGGATGAGTCCACTTTCTGTAATAGAATGATTAATTAAAAACAAATATTTTATAGGGAAATCTACATAACGATATTAAAAATTTACCCTGTGTCCTGTATTGTATAGAAGAAAGCAGCCAGTACCATAAGTAGCCTTCGCTTGACCTGCTTTTAGGCATAACTGACCTAAAAGAGCACCTTGCTGATCACCAATACACTGAAAATGATATTAAATATAAATATATTTATATCTATGTACATATGTGTTATATACTTACTCCTGCTATGGGAATTCCTGCCAGAACTGATGGATTCGAAACTTCAGCATACATTTCGGAACTGGAACGTATCTCAGGAAGCATATCTTGAGAGACACCAAAGAAACGGCAGAGCAAAGGATCCCATTTCAATGTCTCGATGTTCATTAGCATTGTCCTTGAAGCATTAGAAACGTCAGTAACATGAAGTTTTCCTCGAGTAAGATTCTGAAAAATTCCATGAATGTATTTAGATATTACATGACCAACAAAAATTAATGTTACTGATATATTTACCCAAATTAACCAAGTATCGACTGTTCCAAATGCACAACGTCCAGCATCCACAGCTTGTTTTACCTTGGGAACATTATCTATTAACCATCGAATTTTTAAAGCACTAAAGTAAGGAGATAAAGGAAGTCCACAAAGTGGCTTGAGATAATTTTTGTTCCTAGTTTTATTTGGAATACTATCCAAAATGTCTTCCAGGGTAGTGGTCGTGCGCATATCCAGCCAAACTGTAGAAATGTAATTAACATGAAAGAATAATTTGTCATCAAAAAACAAATATACAACTCTGTGGAATGTGAATATTGTACCAATCGCATTGTGTAAAGGTTCTCCTGTATCCTTGTCCCATACCAAAGTAGTCTCCCGCTGATTAGTAATTCCAATAGCTTTTATATCTGATTTATCAAAACCCAAGGCTTTTAATTTTTCTATTGTTTTGTTGATACACTCTATAACAGCTTCCAATATTTCTTTGGGATCTTGTTCAACCCATCCTTCTTGTGGATACTTTTGCTTTATCTCAATTTGATGTGCTGCAACTACTTCTCTCCGGAATACATTAAAGACCTAATGAAAACACAAATATATATTATCAGAAGACATATAATCCAATCACAAGACTTGGACTTAAAAGAAACTTTTTATCAGACAAAATCTACTCTTACACATTTATCTTAGGATAATTGATAAAGACCTTGCTCCGACATGCATAAATACAGAGAGATATGTGAAAAGATCATGCAAATATTGAAAGCATATGAAAAGTGAAATAATACTAAACAGAAAGAATTTAAAACCTAATAGATCCTTATATAGAATTACGAAAGACATAGCCATTAGCATTTTAATGAGCATAAATGAAATTTGAATATACATTTCTAGGACTGTTGATTAATTAACAATAAAAATTTTACAGAACAATTATAAGATCTATAAGAATTTATAATATAAATATTAAACTATTAATTAAATCATACTAATCAATATACGTACTTGGCACTTTAAATAACATATAAAAAATAAACAATATGAAATCCTAAAAGATTCAAACTGTCAAATGTCTTACATTCCACAATTTAAGATATTTATTTCCATTTAGAAAATTAGTCAACTTTTGGAGTAACTGCATTAAATCTAAAAATAGACATATAACAAAAGACAAATTTACGCCATAACATTATTCTTAGTCTTCAGTGTCAATAGAGTTCAATTGTTACAAATGATAAGACTGAACTAAAAATCAATTAAATTAATCAATGAATTATTATATGAGTTTATTACGACTTACCAAAAACCGAGCACTGCTCGTGCCTTCGTCTATTGCTCCAACAAGAAGTCGAGGACGATCAACGTTTTCTGGCATCTTTTTTGATTATTGCTTCTTCAGCAGTTACTCGTATGAAACAGATCAGTCTGTTATTCTTTGAAAAATGACCTACGGCTAACCTTGTTTTTGTATCAGGCATCATTACGTAATTGGAAAAAAAATGTTTGCCTAATGACCGATTTTTTATCTTTAGGCAAAACCACTCCCCCAAACCTTTGGAATCATTAAACGCTGACATTCTAAAGGAAAAGATCTTCCTACAAAACAGATAATTAAGGATAAACATCGCTTAAGTATTAAATGAAAAATGCAAAATGTTACACGATGCCATTAATGACGTATGTTTAAAAAAAAGAAAACATGTGGCATTGACGCATAGTATGAATAACAATTGCTTCCGATCATCTTCATTCATAGAACAGACGATACAGCACTAATGAACAAACCTTAAGGATGAATTGAATTTTCGACATGAATTCGAAAACTATAAAGATAAGACTAAAAAAATATTCAATAAGAATATTTAAATCGACCACCACATTGTAGTTATAATCAAATAATGACAGACAATTACATTATCAAATAAGACCGTAAATTAAATAAATAATAATCAACCTGTGAACCAGGCTTTAAGTCACAAATTCCCAAATACTTTAGATCACACATAACTTTTCGTATTATTTATTGCTATATTGTTTCTTATGATTATCGCTTTACTCTAAACATTTTTAATTTTGGTATTAAAACAAGTATTTGCCTCACGATAAAAAACTAATTGCAGTAAAAGATCCCTAGTAACACTAGATTCGTCCACGTTCGGAAAAGTCTCTAGAATGCACAGTGACTTTTTCCCGAGAACAGAACATTAGTCTCATTTCACTTTGCATTGCCGGTAAGGAAAGTCGGAGATTTTATACCTCGCGAATGCACGTTCCCACGTCCACTCATTCGGATAATTTAATTAAATACAAGAGCCGCGCACACGTATCATTGCTCGAAATATAAAACGGTGAATTCTTGTGATGTTCCAGGTAGATCGTTGGTAAGCTGGCGACACAATAAGTGTTTATTACTTGGCCGGATTTCTGTATTACGGTAGAGTGAGTATCTTCTCTCATTCCATTTTTTCTCCTCGCTTCTCTTCTTCACTTACCTCTGTCTTCCTTAGATGACTAAAAGTCCTGCGCTACACCATTTCTTCGTCCATCGACCTGTACGTCCACTTTGCGAGTCCTTCCAATCCAACTTTATGATAATATTTAAGTTTTTCAACATTTTTACAATTCGAGAAAAGAGGTTACCGATCTCGTGACGTGTCAAGCCAATTCACCATTCCATATGGTGGTCACTGCCTGGTCATTGACATGCTGGCATTTAATTTGATTTCATTTCACCATTTTCAATTCAACTTGTAGGCACCATTTCGATCACGAAGTTCTATGATAACGAAGATAAATATTGCGACATATTCTGACTGATTTCAATCTCAGAGATTATGATAAATCTGAGAAGTATCTTTCATGTTCTTTAAACATATCCAAGAGGCAAGGGGTGTGTCGGATATCACGTCCCGGTTTTTTGGACCAATTTTAAATATTCGCTATTTTCAATCATGGGTAAATTATATTGTAATGTAATATTCACGTAAAGGTCGTTTTTCTGAAATTATAGAATACATGGATATTAATCATAGAGTAAATATGCCTTGAGAATTTTCCTGATTTCCCTTTAGTATGATACTTTGCTGCAAAAGATATTCCATTTGAAAATCTGCGTTTTAATAATTTTGTATGTCCCCTTGTGTGCTTTCAATTAACTATATCAATATAAATTGCGATATTAATTTTTTATATGATAAACGTAAACGCGATTGTTACTCTTATTTTTTAAATAACTCAATCAATCAAAAGCTTACTATTGGTGAGTGTTTATGAATATCAAATTGCTAGAAACCTTCAATTTACTTAAAAATTAAATTCATATACTTGTCAAAACATAAAATAAATAATTGTAAGGGAACGAGCATTATACCACCGGTTTGATATAACATTTATGGAAAAATTTGAACTGAGATCTTTTAAGAACAGTACAAAAATCATACTTCATGCCAATGCAGTTGTTAAGTAAATGAAATACTTTTAAAAATCAGATCATGAACATTAATTACATAACATAGTTACTTATCTGTTTAGCAAACTATGAACAATTTGGTGCACTTATCACAGAGGCTCTTACGGTTGTTGAATATCCGGGTTACAAAGATAAAAGCCAATATTTTTTCAGTTTGAGTATTTCCATTAAAAACTGAATAATTCAAGCATACAATAAAACTAAATACACTTGTAATAGTAATAATATTTGTTACGCACAGTTGCATTTTACTTATAATTTACCAAAAAACTCAACTGTGCAAAGCTTTGTATACCACATGTTATTTGTTGAAAAGTTTGTCCAGACAAGTTTGTATTACTGGTAAAAAATATGTGAAAAGCCACAAATACAAGATATCACTGCCAGGTGATAATAATTAACTTAAAGAAGATATTTTGATTTTTATTACAGTGCTACTGTAAAGACTTGGCACGAAACAGGACAACCCCCCCAAAATGCAGCAGCAACCAGTAATGGAAGAGGGAACGGCGTACGAGCCACCCACTTATGACGAGACATTCCCGCTCCTTCCTGGATCGACAAGTCCGATATCGAGCAGCTCAAGTCCCTTATCGAATATGAACAACAGTATGCGAGTCGGTTGTTCGGTAATTACTCAGGTGTTCCGAGTACCTGTGGAGGAGCGGAAGTTTGATCACAGTGATAAATTTGGCGAGGGTGAATCTGTGAGGACTTGCCAGGTGATCACGAAAGAGACAGGAGCCCATATTGAGATATCATCATCGAAGGATCAATCCTTGACATTTTTACTTACGGGAAAGCAAAACCAGGTCCTCGAGGCGCGCAGGCGCATCTTGACTACCTTTCAGACACAGGCGAGCAAGAAGATCAACATCCCTAAGGATCATCATGGTTGGATCCTTGGAAGGCAGGGACAGAGACTTAAGGATCTTGAGGCGAATACTGCGACCAAGATTAATGTTCCTTCTTTCCACGAGCAATCAGATATCATCACGATAACTGGTACCAAGGAAGGTATCGAGAAGGCCGAACATGAAATTCGTGTTATATCCGATGAACAGGTTATTCATTGAATCAGTACAGTTATGAGAAAGAATTTCTATAAGGATATATTTATTATTTATATCATATTAATTTCAGTCGCGGAAAGGTTTTGAGAGAATAGAAGTGCCAAAAATCTATCATCCATTCATCTACGGTGCTCATAATAAAAATTTGAATGCAATGATCGAGGAGACTGGAGCAAGGATCAATATTCCTCCGCCATCTGTCAATAAGGATGAGATTACTATTGCTGGGGAGAAAGAAGGTGTTCTTGCTGCTAAACAGAAAATCGAAGCTATTTACAAAGATATGGTACGCATCTAATAGATATTCAATATCGTATCCCCTTACCTACCGAAACTGTATCTTTGATATCTTAAGGACACGCTTAACCCTTATTGATTTTTCATTAACTCTACCCTTCGGTCTTTAACTTTACAATGACTCTAGGCGGAAAGATGTACTACGGTCTCTGTAGAAGTTCGTAAGTCTCAGCATAAGTATGTCGTTGGACCAAGAAACAGTACCATTGCAGAAATCTTGCAATTGACTGGAGTCAGCGTAGAAATGCCTGCACCAGATTCTGCAACGGGAACCATTACGCTTCGAGGACCCCAAGATAAACTTGGACTTGGTAATAAATAAATTCAATAATACTATAGCTCAATTGCTTACGTTAAATGCAAGAAAAATAGATTATTTTGATTTTATTGTTCTTCAGCATTGAGTATGGTTTATGAGAAAGCTAGTAGTGTTCGCACTGCTGTCGTGGAAGCTCCTGCTTGGATTCATAAATACATTATTGGTCGTAAGGGTGCCAATATTAGGAAAATCACTCAGGATCTTACTAAGGTGAATGTTGAGTTTACTGTAAAGGAGGACAAGATTAAAATCGAAGGACCATCGGAGGAGGTTGAGAAAGCTCAAAGCGAGATTCAATTGATGGCACAAGATCTCATCTCAAAATTAACTTTTGCTGAGCTCAATGTCGATCCTAAATATTACAAACATATTACTGGAAAGAATCGTAGTAATAGTAAGTGTCTGTTTTGATATTTCAAAATATTAGTTATACTTGCTGAATCCCCAAATCAAACAAGCAATTCTTCTTATAGTGAATCGTTTGAAGGAGGAAACTAGTGTAATAATTGCTATCTCCGAAGTTGATGGAAATAATGTTATTCGTATCGAAGGAAACCATGCAGGTGTTACTAGAGTAAAGGAGGTGAGTCAGATATATGAATAATAAATAATTTAATATAATAAGAGCATATATAAGTGTTGAATGTTTCTCTTTAGGAACTTACGGAAATGGTGAAGAAACTGGAGAATGAAAAAGAGATTGATGTGATCATCGATCATCGTCATTATCCAAGTATAATTGGTAGCAAGGGAGAGAAAATCAAAGAAATCAAGGACAAGTATAATCAGGTCCAAATTATCATTCCTGGACCAGGTAAATATTGATCTTTACAATTAATGCAAGGTCTACTTGTATTTATTGCTGATGAATAATATAAAATTTTTTTGTTATCAGAGGAGAAATGTGACGTAGTCAAGATTCGTGGACCTAAAGAAGATGTTGATAAGTGTCATCAGCATCTTAAGAAACTCGTGAAGAAATTAAATGAGAACAGTTACGTCCTGGAAGTTCCTATCTTCAAGCAGTTCCATAAATTCGTAATTGGCAAGGGTGGTGCGAATATTCGTAAAATTCGAGAGGAAACTCAGACCAAAATCGAATTGCCCGCTGAAGGTGAGCAGAGTGATGTAATCACAATTACTGGCAAGAAGGAGAACGTTGAGGAGGCCAAAGAAAAGATAAAGAAAATCCAAGACGAGCAGGTAAGTCTTTTTTTTTTTTTTAAAGGATGAAAATAGAGTTTTTGCATTTTCTTATTTTCGTTTATTCTAATTATTGTTTGGCAAAATTAGGCTAACATCACTAGTGAGGAGATTGTGATTCCTCCGAAATTCTATAACTCGCTTATCGGCACTGGTGGCAAATTAATTCAGTCCATTAAGGAAGATTGCGGTGGTGTTATTATCAAGTTCCCCACAGCTGCGAGTCAGAGTGACAAAGTAATGACACATTCAAATGATTCATTAAATTACTTGAGAGATTGTTGTATACAATGCTCATTTTATTATCAGGTAACTATAATGGGTCCTAAGGATGACGTCGAGAAAGCTAAACAGTTACTCCTGGAGCATCGCAATGAAAAACAATTGTCCAGTTTCTCCGCAACAGTTCGTGCCAAAGCGCAGCATCACAAATTCCTTATTGGAAAGAATGGAGCTAATATTAAAAAGGTAATTGAATAGTTAAATTAAAATTAGGATAGTCTGACAAAGTCTTTTTATCATTTTTCAGATAAGAGAATCTACAGGAGCC
The DNA here is from genome assembly GCA_030142595.1 of Trachelus iudaicus. Taxonomy (NCBI): domain Eukaryota; kingdom Metazoa; phylum Arthropoda; class Insecta; order Hymenoptera; family Cephidae; genus Trachelus; species Trachelus iudaicus. The sequence goes on from JARQTH010000547.1 coordinate 118,668, forward strand.
AGAATTATTTTCCCTACTGAACAGGATGAGGATAAGGAGATAATCACTATCATCGGAAAGGAAGATGCTGTCGAGAAAGCAAAAGCTGAACTAGAAGCTACTATCGAAGAGATTGTAAGTTTTATATAATAAATTTTACTGCAATTGAACAGGCTATTAATTTTAGGGATTTAATTAATCTTTAAATTTCCCAGGACAACATTACAGAGGGAGAGATAAGCATCGACCCGAAGCATCATAAGCATTTTGTAGCTCGACGTGGTGGAATTCTTCATCGGATTGCCGATGAATGTGGTGGCGTGCAGATTTCATTCCCAAGAGCAGGTATCGACAGTGACCGGGTTGTCCTTAAGGGTGCTCATGATTGCATAGAAGCTGCAAAGCAACGAATGCGCGATATTGTCCAAGAGTTGGTTAGTTTCCTTATACAGGATCAAGTATAAAAAATCAAGCAGAGACATAGCATAAAGTGAAATAATTTTTAGGAATCCATGGTAACAATAGAATGCATCATACCACAAAAACACCATCGTACAGTGATGGGATCAAAAGGTTGCAAAGTGCAAACCATCACGTCCGATTTTGACGTTCAAATTAAATTCCCAGACCGTGACATTCAAGGTGAGATATATTTCTTCTTATCTCTTCAAAATAATGATAATTCGCAGGAATCTTAGAAAAACCCATGTTGCTTTTTTTAGATGAACACAGACCCGAGGAACAAGTTAACGGAGAAAATGGAGAGATCCTCGAGACCGTTCCTGCTTGCGATGTAATTCGTATTACGGGCCAGCCTGAAAATGCAGCAGCCGCAAAGCAGGCTCTGCTTGATCTTGTACCGATCACGATCGAAGTTGAGGTGCCATTTGATCTTCATCGATCAATCATTGGACAAAGAGGACGCGACGTACGAGAACTGATGGAAACGCATGACGTGCATATCATGCTATCGCCTGCCGAGCAAAAACTCGACTACATTAAGGCAAGATTGATTAAATATTAGAATTTGATATCAAATCGATATTTTGTATGACATTCGCTTTTATTGTTTATAGATTTCCGGTACGCCTTCTTGCGTGGAGAGCGCAAAGGAAGCGATCCTGGAAAGATGCAAAGTCCTGGAAGCAGGACGTCAAGAAAGGGCACTTAAATCCTTCGAATTAAAGGCAAGTATAATTTTACTTAATTAATTTCCAAAATTCATTAAAGTCTTTTTATCCTATACTCCCGTTACAGATCGAAGTCGATCCGGAGTATCATCCAAAGATTATAGGTCGCAAGGGTGCAGTGATCACTAAGATACGCACGGCTCACGATGTACAGATTAATTTCCCTCGTAAGGGTGATCCTGATCAGCATATAATAAAGATCGTTGGCTACGAGAAGAATGCTCACGACGCCAAGGAAGATATTTTAAAGATTGTTAACGAGCTGGTAAGTCTGAATTGTCAAGAAGAACAACAAAGAAACATAAATAGAAAGTATTCCATGTCTGCCTGCGTAATCCCAAATACAAATACAATAATCCAAACATGTTTGCTCGGTACAGGATGAGCTAACAAGAGAAGAAGTATCTATTGAGGCCGAAGTGCACTCAAGATTAATCGGAGCCAGAGGTCGCAACATTCGTCGAATAATGGATGAGTTCAAGGTCGACATTAAATTCCCGCGTAAAACCGACGCCGACCCCAACATTGTCACGATCATCGGAGCTGAGGAAAATGTCGCGGATGCCAAAGACTGGCTTCTTACCCTCGCGGAGGAATACGTGAGTACATACTTTCCCTAATTGTCAGCCTCTTACAAAAGTTGCTTCGACGATCGCTCAATTTTAATAAATAAACAGATGCAAGACGTGCTGGACAATGTGTCACGCAACAACTTCCGTGCCCCGCAACGCGAGGAAACGCCTCTGGGAGGTTCTGAGAGTGACTCAGGATTTGTAGTCAAGGGCGGTCCTTGGGAGCAACAGCAACGCGCCGCCCCGAATACGGCGAGCGTTGAGGAGTTTCCATCGATCGTCGGTTTCGCTGCTCCAGTCGCAGCATCCACCCCGGACGGTCCGTGGGGTGTGAAACGCTAAACATGCCATTACCAGTTTATCAATAACGATGGAACACGTAAAGGTATTCTAACAAGGTAACTTTCCTCTGACAAACGATAAAGAAAAAGAAAAAAAAAAGTAAAAAGGGTGAAAAAGAAAAGTTGGAAAAAAAAGAGAAAAAGAAGAAGAGAAGAAAGAAAAATAAGCAACCCTCGACGTATGCCTGTATGTATGTGTGTGTGTATATATATATATATATATACATACATACACATATGTTTATCGATGATAAATATATAGGCATATACAATATTAATAATATTGGGGACTCGACAATGATTCCCTGCTCCATTACTGACGCTGCTGCATATCGACCTGGCCACTCTCTTTGGACTTTGACGCTGTTTTTGCTCCCCGTACACACGAATGACAATGTTTATACTTACAGTTATAAAATGAAAAGGAACCGATGTCACCGTGTATCTGTAACTGTAACGCATCGCACGGCATCGTATCGTATTTGTAATCGTAATCGTGTGTAATGTTCGTATTCGTTTTATGTTTTGCGTCGATCGAGTGATCGATCGGAGCGGGTTCGATAACGAAATACAAAAAGCGGAAGAAAGAAAAAAAAAAAGGAAAAGAGATGAGACGAGCATGAGGCGCACGTGACGCCGCAATGTCGTTTATCCATTTTCTAGACATTTTTTTTTTTTTTTTAATTATTATTTGCTTCTCTTTCACTTGTCAGTCAATACGTTTCACATGCCCTTCAGGTACAGATATATTGTACTTAAGACTGTGGCTTCGTAGGTGATAATCATTTTTTTCTCTCTCGTGTATTGTATATTATATATATTCGAATCTAGAGACCGCGTAGACCGCATAATGTTTTCTCTCGTTTTCCTTTTTTTTTTGTTTATTTATTTATAATTCTTGTACATAAATTGCATTTTGTTTATTTTTTGCTCTCAAGTGCTCGCGCGCGTTTGTTCTGCCTCTACCCTCCCCCCCGTACCTCTCGCGGACTAATACCTCCCGGACTCTGCGCCAAACCCCATAAGACCCCCCGTGATTCTACGGTAGGGAAAATCGAGAAAGGCAATATCTCTTTTTTATTCTGCTTGGGAGGAGATCAGCGACTGGGTTAATCGTTTTCTCTGAAAGGTCATTTCAAACGACGAATGTTAACGAGGGGGAAACTATAGAAGCGGAATCAGAATATAGAAATGATATAGAAAAGCAAAAAAGATATACCTCAATCCCTTTGTTCCCATCGTCCTTGGGTTTGTCTTTTTTTTTAAATTGTGCTTATCAAAACGAATTCTTTATTTCGTATGCGTACGTTTAAATGTAGTTCCATCGAGGGTGATCGTACCTCTACTCCTCCCCTGACTCCCCTCCCACTCCCCCCCGGCCGCCCATCCGGGTTTAACTTATACGATTAATATCATGAAGAATTAGGGACACGGGTTTATCTTATATCTCTTATTATTTATTCCTCTTGTTTGTCGGTGTGTAACAAACAATGTGCAAGTACGTGCATTGCAACGCTGTTTGTGAGGCCAACTAGTTAAGAGGTGAAATAAAAAAAAATGAAGAAAGTGGGAAAAGAAGAGAGAGAGAGAGAGAGACGAAGGAATGAAAGGGTAAAAAATGATGAATGATTAAATGAATTGAGGCGAAGGAACGAACGAATGGAACGACTATAGAATTGAAAAGGAAATACTATTCGGTTCAAAGTGCCTTGTCTATTTTCTTCGAGACAGCTCATTTTCAATTGTTGGAGGAATGTGAATACTAGATTTATGTATATGCTATTGATAATAACTATATATATATGAATTTATAGATTATATTATTAATTGTGCAACGACGGCTGCCGGCGTTCGTCGCCAATTTGTAGGCGAGGTTCGCGCAGGAATGCCGTCGCCACGGATTCAATTCCGTGAAGTAAATGAAGGAAACTATTATATATCGTGCGAACATAAGCAAGAGAGGAAAAGGCAAAGTAATAATAATAAAGAAAAAAAAAGAAAAAGAAAAAAGGAATGAGAGATTTAAAAGGAGGAATACACAATAGCGTTTATCAGGTATACAGATAAAATGTTCACTTATATTTTTTAGATTTACAGCAATTTTTATAAGCCTACTTGGTATGACGACCTACATGTTAATCCCGTGCATGGTTTATTGTATAATGCATAAGCGAGCCAGAACTATCCATAAGGTGTTTTGAGAAATGTTGTGCTCTTCTTTCGGCCAAAAATCTCATATAGGAATACGCTATGCAACTAAGTACGTATATCCATATTACTCCTAGGCCTTGTTCCGCGTTCGTACGAGCCCCTATTTAACAATGCCAAGGGTTGAAGAGAGAAATAGAAAGAAAAAAGAAATCAATTCCATATCCTAGAACCTCCCCACGTCCCTTTGACCCTGCCCGCCACGTTAAATTTATTCCCAATGTCATGGCAGCCGCAACCTAATTTTTCTAATGAGTTATTATTCTAACGAGTAATACAAAAAATATTGTAATTATAGAATTACTATCCTCTGTACACTTAAGAGAACAATGTCATAATACAGGAAATTCTATCATAATAATATAATTGTGTAAAATATTTGTCTACACCTTTTAGTCTCTGTCAGAAAAAAAAAAAAAAAATTACTTATTAATTTATGGTTTTCCGTATCACGTAGAAGTATCAAAGAAGATTTCTTAGGTTTGATTTTTGTAGCTGATGGATAAAGCCATCGTTTGGCTTTATGCTGCTTCGAACATCTTTCACTATTTTATATGCACCTTCGTATGATAAGTCATTTGTAACCATCAAGTAGGCAATTACTATTGTAGAGGATCGAGAAATGCCTGCATTACAATGAACTAGTATATTCTCATGTAGAGTTTTGTGAATTATGGAAATGCATACTTTTATCGAATCCAAAATATTGAAGTCTGGTAAATCCAGCATCTCGATGTAATGATAATTGATATCTTGAAACTTTACTGGTGGTTCTATACCGAGGCTCAAAACATGCTTTATGGCATGTTCTTTTAGTATTTCTAAATTCACCACTGGGTCCTGGGAACTAAGGAATAGTCCAGGAATAATTTTTGCAATTTGTAAATCAGGTTTAGTGTCAATGACAAAGGGCAAAACTTGATCGATTTTTATCATTTGACCATTGACTATTTCATATTTCTCGCCAGTCTGATCGGTTATTACAGTTTTGCAAGGTTTAAGGCGCTCCTTCTTTTGCTTAATTAATTCCTGAAGATCCATTGTTCACATACGTCATACCAATGCAGGAATTACTTAATATTACTAATTCATTTGTACAGCTCTTTTGGTTCGCTAAATTTAGTGAACTTGACCAAGTGAATCGCAATGTAGCTACACCGTATTACTCAACTTTCTGTGGTGTTACTAATGCACAGTACTAGATTATTTCTTTATTCAGTTACTCTATTAGATTCTCCAAATCCACTACAACACAATTCTCTGGCACTATAGTGCAATTTTTTAATGTCTCTGGATCATACTCCACGTCCGCCAGATACAGGCCATACGCAGGTACTGATGTAACACGAGGATTCCAATTTTTGTAGTTTGGTACTTGTACCATTGTCCGCAGATCCTTTTCTGTTATCCAACCTATTGCCACAGCAAACAGCGCACCAACCATTCGACGAACCTGCATGAGAATAAAATGTTATATTCAAATATAGGGCTCATATCTTTTATATGCATTTTATTCTAAGGGGAAAACACTTACTTGATTGTACAAAAAAGATCTAGCGTTGACTTTTAAATGATAATAATGGAAATTGTCTACAAATGGACCATCTGATATTAATGGTGCTGATTTTTCAAGCTTGAAATAATTCAAAGTTCGCACGTAACGAATTGGTTTCTTTGATTTTCTTTTTGTAGTAAATGTCTGAAAATCTTTGCGTCCCTTGAACACATCAAGGACCTTCTGTAACTTTTCTATGTCAAAATCACTGCTTCTGAAAATAATATATATTAATGAGAGGTTTTACACATTCTGTGATAGTTACAAAAGAATTAATCAATTCTTACCCAATGTGAAATGAACGATTAAGTTCACATATAGGGATGCTATTCGATCCAGGTAATTTATCGACTAAAAATCGGTAAATATAGGTACGCGATTTTGCAGAATGCCTTGCATGAAACTCGTTCGTAACAGGTACGCAAGATGTAATCCTGTAAAAGTGAAGGTGCTGAATCATTTTAAACATAGTCATAAATTACAGATTGCATCAATACCTAATATCATGACCACAGCGTGTAAAGTATCGATTAGCCCATCTGATCAAGCTGGAAGAATCGTACAATACATCATACTTATTTTGTAGATCAATGTGAGCACTAGATTGCAGCGCGTGAACTCCAGCGTCAGTTCTATAAAAAAAACGGATGTATTCGCAGATGATCAAATAGAGAAACGTGACAGAACGTATTCAATTTATATAAAAACACCTGCTAGACACTGTAAGGGAAGGAGGATTTATACTTGCAGGAACAAGTCTTGAAAAAGCAGCCTCTATCGCACCCTGAATGAAATCCACTTGATTAACGTTCTCCCCGATACCATGTTTTTGCATTCCTCTGAAAACGTAAACCCAACATCATTGAGTTTCACATAATCATAGAGCTATTATTGAGAATTATGAATTCTCTCTTAAAATTGCAAATATACCTGTAACGAGTACCAATGTAAGACATGGTCAAAAAGTACCGCACCATTTTTATGTAAAATAACAGACAATAATAATGAATATCTTATAGATGATTTCTATAATAGTTTAGAAGCATATTAAACTATTCCGTTTAGATTCTCTAAAAAATAAGTCAATACGAATTCTAATACCGCCAATCCAGATAATCTACAACATAATTGATTATGGATACATAACCATACATAACCCACTAGTAAAAGTGGAGAGCCAACATTATAAAACTGCCGGTAGGTCTGGTGAGCACCTCAGTGAAGTTAACCTCAGTGAAGTTAGCCGGACAACTTTGACTTTTTAACTTCTTATCATACCTAACCGATTGGTGGTCGTCTGGTGGTCATTGGTGGCCTAATTAAAACATTTGGTGGTCAGTCATTCTTTTATAATCAAGTAATCACAATTTGACCGTGAAGTTAGCCGAAAATTTTTTTTTTCAACGAATTAAGTTTTCCCGGTGCTCAATCGATGCGTAATCATTTGGTAGTAACGAATATCATAATTAAAACGTTTGGTGGTCGATAGTTTTCGTATAAAATTAAAAAAACGATGCAGTCTAGCTGAACTAGAGATCACTAAACGCTGTGATTGGCTGAGGAATGGATATGGGGCATTCGACAGTTCTTTACAATACAATATCTTCGTATTTCTGTGATAACTGGAACGTTTTTATCGCTTTAATTTTATTAGTATATCGGAATTACAGCAAGGTACATTAAATCAGGTAGGTAAACTTTTTATGTTTGTACATTTGTATGTTAATTAACCCTCCGTGTGCAATGAGGTTCATTGCGTCTTTTTTACAGTTTACCGATTTCTAAAAAATGTGAGAAAATTTTGGTTTACTCTTCAAAGACTCTAGAACATTATTCATATAGTTAAGGGCCAAGTAGCTTGACAGTCGCTGCAATCCCAATACCCCAACGCCCATAAGAAATTATTTCAATTTTTCGTACGCACATGCTGCTCGGTAACTAACAAAGGGATCTGCAGGGTAACCCGGTCGGGGATTTTTTTCATATTTATAGTACATAAACTTTAAATGTGTAATATCAAATTGGCAAAGCCATTTCATTTTCTCTTTGATCGGGAAAAATAAAATATTTTTTATTTTGCAAGCAAATTTTGATTTATTACAAATTGTTTTCACCTACAACAAACGTAGGATGAAAAAAAAAAA